>JAODAL010010978.1:0-102205 GCA_025379985.1 Phyllomedusa bahiana | reverse complement strand
TGTGGTGACTATAAAATTGCTGTTTTCAGATTTACGTCAAGCTGCCCCAATAACAAAGCGAAGGCCCCCAAAGTCAAAAACCAAACTTTCTGTATGTTTCGTATAAAAAACGGTATTTTTTGCATTTTCAATTCACCAGTGGTGACTAAAAATTGCGTTTTCAGATTTACGTAAAGCTCCAATGAACAAAGCTGTAGTGCGCCAAAGTCAAAAAACACGTATCTGAAATTATTGGGGAAATAAAATGTATTTTTTTGCACCTTTCAATTCACCCTGTGGTGACTATAAAATTGCTGTTTTCAGATTTAAGTTGCAAGCCGCGTCAATGAACAAAGCTGTAGTGCGCCAAAGTCAAAAAACACTATCTGTTATGTTTTCGTATAATACACTGTATTTTTTGCACCTTTCATTCACCTGTGGTGACAATAAAAATTCATTTTTCAGATTTAAGTGCAAGGTGGATATATGAACAAAGGTGGAATGGGTAAAATTGAAAATGAACACCTATCGAAATGTATACTGATAATAAAAGTGGAGTTTTTGCACCTAACACAGAGACCTGCAGTTACTAAAAAATGATGTGTATCCTAATAAAGTTCAGGCTGCCCAATATCCGGAAATATTTACATTGAAAACTGTTAATAATAAAGCTATTGCAGTGCAATGTCTACACTAAAGTCTTGGTGAACTTTATCCAGTGTTCTTTATAGAGCTTGTCTGTGTTCGCCCGCGGGGGCCCATCTCCCTTTGCCCCCCGTGACTTTACAGCGGTAGATGCACCTTTAAAATTCTCTACCTATGTACATAAAATCTTCCAATCTCTAATCTAACTAAATTGTAAGGATCACAGCTAATAGTAGAGGTTTCTCTGTGCAGAAATAGAATAATTTCGCTGAGCGTTTGGCCACAGGCAGAGCGCACGTCCACTCCTATGAGACCTGAGAGACACGGGGCTGGACAGGAAACGCTGTTCTATGTAAAACGAGGTCATGTATTTTTCCAGCCAATCGCAAACCATACACATCCCCGTCATGACGTCGCACCACACAACTCACCCTGCTCTATTCTGTAATCTGTTTTGCTGGCCGCCATAATTACAGGTAGGGCCGAAAATGGCGCGATCTTTATAGATGATGCACAGAATTTTGCCTTAATTATCGCATGATATAAAAATTTAGATCACCATAAAAACATTGCCGATTTCAACTTTGTCGATAATAATCGCTCAACACTATTGATAGATCCCAATTCACTAAGAGACATAAGAAAATTCTCACCTAGTGAGAAGTAACTATGTGGGTTTATTGATAACTCAGGGACCCACCCGACAATAGTTATGAAGACTCTTTTCAAAAGTTTTAGAAAACCAGTATGAAAGTATCATCCAAAATAAAACTTAATTTTTATTAAGCATCAAAATAAAATAACAAAATAGAAAATCCTACACTGCCTCTCTCAGCTAAATAGCAAGAGAGAAGAAGTGATAAATATACCCTAGCTAACAAAATTACAGCCCCGACAAGGGTAGGGTACTTTACATGGGAGAGGTTCTGGTTGGGGTCACCCTTATCGGGGAAGTTATCCCGAATTTTGTTAGGTAGTGTATATTTACAGTATCTCTTCTCCTCTCTTGCTATTTACCCTATAGGGGCAGAGTGGAATTTTCTCATCTCAACAATCTGCATTTTAGATTGTTGAGCATTCACAGCATGAAGACTGTTAAAGAGGTGTCTCACTTTTTAAAAATAAAAATTTACAATAAACGGAAAAAAAGAGGCATACTTACCTCCCGTTCCCACATTGTTACCATTCTTTAGCAACCCAGAATCCGCTCCTTTTTACTTCTTATGCTGTCTGCCATCCAAGAGCAAAAGCTCAAACTCCATTCACTCACTGTGAAGGATGGGCCTCAGCTGTTGGATGGCTTGCGGCACAGTGAGTGAAGAGGAATGGATCCAGGAGTGCTACAGAATGATAATGACATTGATAGGTATGCCTTTTTTTCTATTTCAACATCAATTTTATTAAACTAGAACATCCCTTTAAGACTTTCACACTTAGACCTAAGCAATGGTTTTCTTGCTCATATGTTTATTCTCAGTTGATTATGAGAAAAATACCAGAACAACTACAGCAATCAGCCTTAACAACATTGCATAATATTGTTGTTTCCCCTCATGTCACCAATACAGCTCTGACTAATGAAGGCTTGGTCTCCACAAGTCCCTCTGATGATGTAGTGGTCTTCAGCTCCATGACATTAGCAGCAGATCCATGAAGTTAAGGCCATTTGTCCATTGGCCGTGAAATCACTGCATTAATTCTTTGTGAAATCTCTGGGCCTCATTTATCAATACTGTCTAAGCATAAGACTGTCTTTGTTGCCCATAGCAACCAATCAGAGCTTAGCTTTTATTTTTTTTAGACTAATATTGAAAAAGGTAAGCTGAGCTCCGACTGGTTGCTACAGGCAACTAAGACAGCCTTACACTTAGACAGCTTTGGTAAATGAAGTCCTATGTGTTCAATACCTTTTGTGCTGTGGCATTACTGTGTGCATTATCCTTCTATTACAATTCAATGTTTATTATCCAGTTGCTGTGATGTCATTATTTTTTGACATCGGATTTGACACAGATTTGGCACCGAATCTGCCTCAGAATCAACATCCAATCTGACTGCAATCCTTCTCTCTTTGTTTCCAATGTAAAATTTGCATCATTGTGCACACAACACTGATATTCTTCAGCATATCTGCCTGGGGAGAACTATATATACCTGCCTGCCTGAGTCCTGCCTGAGGAGACCTATACATACCTGCCTGAGGGGACCTATAAACACCTGCCTGCCTGAGGGGACCTTTACATGCCTTCCTCACTGAGGGGACCTATACATGCCTACCTGAGAGGATCTATAGTGCTACCTAACTGAGGGGATCTATATATGCCTACCTAACTGAGGAGAGGACCTATTCACCCATCTAACTGAGGGAACCTATACCTAACTGAGGAGGGGACCTACAGATGTAGCAGAGTACAGCCTGACTGTGATATCCCAGCTTTTCATGTTATCTGCTCTGATCTGTAAACAAAGGCCATTGAAAAGCATTGAAATAGTTGAGATAACATTCTGTGCCTTGATATCACGGTGCAATATCTGTTCTGTTTAGTTCTACTACATTCTGTATATAACCTCCTATCTTAGGAGAC
Source organism: Phyllomedusa bahiana (assembly GCA_025379985.1). Taxonomy (NCBI): domain Eukaryota; kingdom Metazoa; phylum Chordata; class Amphibia; order Anura; family Hylidae; genus Phyllomedusa; species Phyllomedusa bahiana. The sequence goes on along the minus strand of JAODAL010010978.1, from coordinate 98,996 downwards.
CTATACACCTACCTAACTGAGGGGACCTATAGATCTGATTAAATGAGGGGACTTATATACCTAAAAGTAAGGAGCTGCTGAAAAAGTGAGAATTCTGCAGAGATGAGTTGTGGCCGGGAGAAGTCATCATCAGAGAAAGCTTCAGCCCGCAGTCCCCACCACCCTCCCTTACCCTTGCAACCTGCTCTTCCCCTTTAACTTGCTTCCCCACGGTCACTCATGACAAGCTCTCCTCCTTACTGTCCAAATCCAACCTCACTACCTGTAGTCTTGACCCACTGCCATCCCACCTCATCCCAGACCTCAGTGCTTCTATCATCCCAGCACTCACCCATCTCTTCAACCTATCAATAACCTCTGCATCTTCCCTTCTGCCTTTAAACATGCTACTATCACTCCAATCCTAAAAAAAACAACCCTTGACCCCTCTTCTCTGTCCAACTGTCGCCCCATCTCACTGCTCCCTTTTGCTTCCAAACTCCTCGAGCAGCACGTCTATCTTCAGCTGTCCACCCACCTCCCCTCCACCTCTCTTCTTGACCCCCTACACTCTGGTTTTCGACCCCACCACTCTACGGAAACTGCCCTAACCAAAGTCACTAATGATCTAGTAACTGCTAAAGCCTCATGACACTACTCTGTGCTCCTCCTCTTGGACCTGTCCTCTGCCTTTGACACTGTCGACCATTCCCTCCTGCTACACACCCTCTCCTCCCTCGGCATCACGGCCTTGGCCCTTTCCTGGATCTCCTCGTACCTCACTGATCGACTTTCAGCGTCTCTCATTCTTGCTCCACCTCCTCCCCCTGGCCACTCTCTGTTGGTGTCCCCCAAGGGTCAGTCCTGGGTCCACTACTCTTCTCTATCTACACCCTTGGCCTCGGTCAGCTCATAGCCTCACATGGCTGTCATTACCACCTGTATGCTGATGATACCCAACTCTACATCTCTGGCCCAGATGTCACTTCTCTACTCTCCCGGATCCCTGACTGTCTGTCCTCCATTTCCTCCTTCTTCTCATCATGTCTCCTAAAACTAAATGTGGAGAAAACAGAACTCATCATCTTTCCACCATCCAACTCTACCCCTGCCCCTGATCTCTCTATTACAGTCAACGGCTCTACACTTTCAACCCGGTCCCACAATCCGCTGTCTTGGGGTAATCCTAGACTCTGCTTTATCTTTCAAACCGCACATCCAAACCCTCACCTCTGCCTGCCGCCTCCACCTGAAAAACATCTCTCGCATCCGCTCATTCCTCGGCTATGACACTACAAAAATGCTGGTCCATGCCCTTGTCATCTCCCGCCTAGACTACTGCAACATCCTTCTCAGTGGCCTCCCAGCTAGCACCCTCGCTCCCCTCCAATCCATCCTTAACTCTGCTGCCCGTCTTATCCACCTCTCTCCTCGCTACTCCTCTGCCTCTCCCCTCTGCCAATCCCTTCACTGGCTTCCCATTGCCCAGCGAATTCATTTCAAGCTACTAACCATGACCTACAAGGCTCTCCATGACCTCTCCCCTCCATACATCTCTGCCCTAATTTCCAAATATCTTCCCCCACGCACTTTCCGCTCCTCACAGGACCTTCTTCTCTGCTCTCCCCTTATCAGCTCCTCACACAACCGTCTCCAAGACTTCTCCCGTGCTTCACCCACACTCTGGAACTCACTGCCCCAACACATCAGACTCTCCTCCACTTTCACCAGCTTCAAAAGCAACCTGAAAACCCATTTCTTCAGGCTTGCCTATAACCTTCACTAAACTTGTCACTACTTCCTCCACAGACATGTCTACCCCTCACCTCCTGTCTCTTTCCCCCTCCTTGTAGATTGTAAGCCCTCGCGGGTAGGGACCTCTCTCCCTCTGTCATGCCAATTGTCATTATCCCTTATCACTGTACTCGTTTGATTTATGTTATGTATGTAACCCCCTCAAATGTACAGCGCCCTGGAATCAATGGCGCTTTAAAATAAATAATAATAATAATAATAATCATGGCAGTCTGGGCCAAAAGGAAAAAAACAAGGGGAAGACGAGCACTTCTTCCTGTGCTGGCACTTGGTCCAGGTGCAGTTGGGTGGCACTGGAGCTCTGTTGGTATCCCTGAAAGAGCCGTTAACTATGCTGGCGGCAAGATGTCCTGGAGATCATCACAGCCATCCAACTCCCAGGAGCAGGTGAGGGGAACACACCATTCACTTGATACACTGTAGTCAGCTGATGGCACATAGTTTGCTGCTTTAACTCTTTACTTTCCTGTCCAGTTTGCCTCCTACAGACCTTTCTGTCCAACTTACAGAAAGTTTTGCTGGATGTATGGTTTACTCTACTGAAGGGCGACCTATCTAACCTAGCGACCTGCTAATTGTGACCAGAGGCAAGATTTAAAGGGGATCAAACATGGAAGGGAGAGGCATGGAACGCACATCCTCACACTATACGTCGATCTAATGCTTCTCAGTAAAACTTTACAAAAATGAACAGGAGGTTCTTAGTATACTTTTTGATCAAAATGTGTAAGTCCACTTGCCACTTCACGGTGAGCTCTTTAAAGTGGGTCCCTACACTAAATTGGGGCAGCATTGAATGGCGGCCACCGCCGCAGCAAAAGCCACACAGATGAGGGTTCCAAGCTGTGTCAACCTTTCCTTTTTTTGGTGGCGGTTCTGTATGGCAGCCATTACTGCTGTGATGCTGTGCTGGTGTGGTGGTGCAGCCCAGAGCCAGAGGGCTAGGTCTGGCAGCAATGGGGCTGTTCGGCCACTGGGCTGTGCTCCTCAATTGAGTGGCTTTTGCTGCGGCGGTGGCCGCCGTGCAGTGCTGCCTCCATTAGTGTAGGGACCCACTTTAAAGAGGTTGCCGTGAAGTGGCAAGTGGGCTTATACGTTCTGATCAAAAAGTATACAAAGAACCTTCTGTTGTAAAGTTTTGCTGAGAAGTATTAGATCAACGTATAGTGTGTGGATGTGCGGTCCATGCTTCTCCCTTCCGTGTTTTAATAGGGGATCACTTAGATTGCAATATACTGCAGTACACAAGTACCGTAGTATATTGTACTAGTGATAACTTGTACAAATACCTAGGTGAGACAGGAAAAAAAAAAAAGATTTCAAACTACATTATTTTTAAATGTTATTGCCATAAAAAATGTTGGAACTGTGTCTTTGTGTCAGTCACCTCACTTTTGCTATAAAGCTGGAATTAAATGTGGAAAAGTCATATGCACACTAAAATAAAAATAAAAACCCTAACCCCATAACAACTTATACCTGACACAGCTTAGCTGACAGAAAGAGGTTATTCTTCTAAGAAAAAACTAGTAAAACACATTAAACACTCTTTAAAAATCTGGTATCAATGGAATTCTACTGACCCACAAAATAAAGATTGTATGTCATTAATATTACATAGTAAGCTACCACAAAAATAAACCCCAAAAACGAGTTTTCCCCACCTCACCCCCTTGGTTTGCTTTTTGTTTTTTAGTCTGGCCCTCTAAAAACATTCCACTTTATCATGTGGCCCCATGGGAATATTAATTGCCCACCCCTGTCATAGACCCTTATCTGCAGTTGCAATGTGCCAAAAGGAGATAGGAATGAATAACAGTTAACAGGAGTGCTGTGGCGAGCAGGAAAACATTCCCGCTGGCTTTTCCTCATTTGTACCACCCCCTCGCACAGTGCAGGCCACTAATGGCAGCACACACTAGATAAAGGTCTGGGAACAGACTAAAATGTTGTGGACTCAACTGCCTTACTAAGTCAACAAATTCCTAACTACAAACTATTGACTATATCATCCTTGAAGAATACCCCAGCGAGAGATGGGAAATCAACAAGAACTGTATATCATACCTGCTGGTACTCCTACTACTTCTAATGAAAGGGCTACTAGTGGACTCACCAACAAGCCATCTTCCTGGAACAGCTTGCTGGATAAATCCAGCGATTTGATCAGCCAAAATTCCTCTAACACCAAATAACTCGGTCTCACAGGTAGAACAACCTCCCGTTAGGCAATGTCTATTAAATCATACCTTGTTTGATTTGTATTGAAAAAATGATTTCAGAAAAATTTTACTTTAAAAGATAACATAATGGATTTACTAGTTGGAGACTGCAACTAGATGGACTTGAACTGTTTGTTCAGAATTGAAGAACATGGCCATTGTCTTCGAAAAACAGTGCAACAACTGTCTACTGGCTAAGAGCAGTAGATGTGTATTGCAGTAGGAATATTGAGGAAGGAAAGGAAAAGTGTGATTTCCCCACAAGATAATTGTGTATTGCAATGCACAGATTTTCTTTTGTTTACTTGTCCTTCATAGGGTATAGATACAGTATCTTACAAAAGTGAGTACACCCCTCATATTTTTGTAAATATAACATTAAATCTTTTCACGGGACAACACTGAAGATGTGACACTTTGATACAATGTTAAGTGTTCAGTGTACAGCTTGTTTAACAGTATACATTGTGTGTGCCCTCAAAATAATTCAACACACAGCCATCAATGTCTAAACAGCTGGTAACAAAAGTGAGTACATACATAAGTGAAAATGGACAAATTGTGTCCAATGTGTCAATATTTTGTGTGGCCACCATTATTTTCCAGCACTGCCTTAACTCTCTTTGGCATGGAGTTCACTAGAGCTTCACAGGTTGCAGCCAATGGAATCCTCGTGTACTCCTCCATGATGACATCACAGGGCGTTTGGATATCACAGACTTGCAATCCTCCAACTTCTGTTTGAGAATGCCCTACTAATGGTCAATAGGGTTTAGGTCTGAACATATGCTTAGACAGTCATTATCCTCATTTTGTTTAGCAAGGCAGTAGTGGTCTTGGAGGTGTGTTGGGGTTGTTATCATGTTGTAATATTGCCCTGCGACCCAGGTCCCAAAGGGAGGGGCTCATGTTCAGCGTCAGTATGTCACACTAAATGATGGCATTCATGGTTCCCTCAATGAATTTAGCTCCCCATAGCCAGCAGCACTCATGCTGCCCACATCATGACACTCCCACCACCATGATTGGCTATAGACAAGACACACTTGTCTTCGTCCTCATTTGCAGGCTTTCTTGTGCATCATCTTTAGAAGAGGCTTCCTTCTGAGATGACAGCGATGCAGAACAGTTTGATGCAGTGTGCAGCAAGGCTGGCAGCATTCATATGTCCATTCATATGTCTATTATGTCTATTTTGAAAAGACAATCTCTGGATATGATGCTGAGCACATGCATTCGGTCAACCATTGTGATGCCTGTTCTGAGTGGAATCTGTCTTGTTAAACCATTGTATGGTCTTGTCCACAATGCTGCAGCTCAGTTTCAGGGTGTTGGCAGTCTTCTTAAAGCTAGTTCATCTTTTTTCAGAGCAACAATTCTTTTTTTCAGATCCTCAGAGAGTTCTTTGCCATGAAGTGCCATGTTGAGCTTCCAGTGTGATAGAGTGTGAGAGCAATAGCACCAAATTTAACACACCTGCCCCCCATTCACACCTCAGAACTTGTAAGGGTGTGTTCAGACGAACATAGTGCCGGCGTATACCACCGCGTACTGTGCTCACCACTATACGCCCAAAGCTTCAGAAACACGAGCCGTCCAGTGCGTCTCTCTGAAGCGCTCACTGACATTCATTCTCCCCAGCATATAATCGCCGGGCAGAATTCACGTGTCAGTTATTTCCCCGGTCGCGTATTCTGTGGTGGGGGAAAGAACATGTAATCATAGTTCTCAATGAGAGCTATGAATTACCGTAATGTCGAATGTACTTCAGGCATATTGAAGCACAATTACGCGCTGAAGTATGGACCAACATTACGCCGTCTGAACATACCCTAACACTAATGAGTCACAAAAGACCATGGAAGGAAAATGGCAAATTGGGCAAAATGTGTCCATTTTCACTTGGGGCATACTCACTTTTGTTGCCAGCGGATTAGACATTGATGGCTGTGTGTTGAGTTATTTTGAGGGCACACCAAATTTATACTATTATACAAGATGTACGCTGACTACTTAACATTGTATCAAAATTTCGTATCTTCAGTGTTGTCCCATTCAAAGATATAATAAAATATTTACACAAATGTAAGGGGTGTACTCACTTTTGTGAGACACTGTATATCTGCACTAATTTATTTATAGTTTCTTTGCTTCCTAAATGGCAAAAATAAGCTTATTTCTAAATATTCGTCAGTAAAAATGTTATCATTTTGTTGCTGTACACTACTGCTGTACATAGCTGGCTGTTCTGCTGTTTCTGACATAGATCCGATAACCTGTGTAGGCTTTCTCTGTTCTCTTCTTCCTTTCACTCAGTGATAAATATACCAGAAGGAAGAGGGGAGTTTGTATAGGGCAGATAACACACAGTAGTGTGTTCTTACCTCCCAACGTTTAGATATTGCAAAGAGGAACACATGAGGCCACACCCCCTATCCATACCCAAACACTTGTAATCACACCATATCACGGCTCTAACTATTCCCAAGCACACAAAATCATGCCCAGTTTCCTACTGCAGACCAGAGGCAACACAATAGCGGCGTTACTGGGTCTATAAAGATGTTTTTATGTAAAATGATATACTATATGTAAAATAATTAAATCCATACAAATAGCAATAAGAAAATGTTCTATGGTTGATACCTCTAAATAATGGACATATTGCTACAACATTATACAGTATTACAAGCAATAAATATCGCTATATTGTTACAGACCAAACCAATACACCAATATCATCAATGATACCGCTATACAGAGATAAAATAATATTACAACATCATGACCACAAATCAGCTAGACAACAATTAGGAGAAAGTGTATCTAAAATATAACATTTATTTAAATAAGATTAAAAAATCTCTATAGAGCAAACAATGACCCAAAACATATAATCAAAAGTGCACATAAAACGGTAGGTATATGGTATTGGAACAATATCACTGTCCCTATTACAATCCTACATATCTACCATAGGTCCCTACCTAGCAAAAATAGGGCACCCGCTCCAATAAAGAGCGACCCTGTACAGGAACCTAGCCCTATACTGGTGAGTACAATACAAAATCTCAGTTAACAATAATGTCCCAACATGTTTCTACCTTACTTGTGGCGTCATCAGGGGACTGAAAATAGCCAGTAACTGAGAATAAAGCTCAGTTACTGTTAAACGAGGCCAAAGAACCAAGACATCTAGGAGCATATGGCTCCGATATCACGGAGGGCTATAGTGCGCCGACATGACCACATATCACCAACACATAATGATTGAATAATACTGCCATACTGTTCCTGAATATAAATCATTACACTACTAACTAAAGTCCCGCCATGCAGTGACCATATAAGTGTGAATACCAATTGTACACAGGAGTTCTGCAAACATATACAGTATCTCACAAAAGTGAGTGCATCACTCACATTTTTGTAAATATTTTATTATATCTTTGCATGGAACAACACTGAATATATGACGCTATAACGTTGTAAATTTGGTGTGCCCTTAAAGTTATTAATGTCTAAACCACTGCCAACAAAAGTGAGTACACCACAAAGTGAAAATGGACAAATTTTACCCAATTTGCTATTTTCCCTCTACTGTTTCATGTGACTCGTTTGTGTTACAAGGTCTCAGGTGTAAATTGGAAGTTGGTGTGTTAAATTTGGTTTAAATACTCTTACACTCTCTCATACTGGTCACTGGAAGTTCAACACGGCACCTCATGACAAAAAACTGTCTGAGGACTTGAAAAAAAGAATCAATGCTCTACATTAAAAATGCTCAGGCTATAAAAAGATTGCCAGCACCCTGAAACTGAGCTGCAGAATGCTGGCCAAGACCATACAGTGGTTTAACAAGACAGGTTCCACTCAGAACAGACCTCACCATGTCAACCAAAGAAGTTGAGTGCACATGCTCAGATTAAAAGATTGTATTTTCAAAATACACGTATGCATGTTGCAGGCATTGCTGCAGAGGTTAAAGGGGTGAGGGGTCAGCCTGTCAGTGCTAAAACCATACTCCACGAAATGTATCAAATTGGTCTATTATATTGAAACATGATAACAACCCCGAACACACTTCCATGATGACCACTGCTTTGCTAAAGAAAATGAGGGTAAAGTTTCTGGCCTGGAAAAGCAGGTCTCCAGACCTCAACTCATTGAACATCTGTGGGGCATCCTGAAATGAAAGGTGGAGGAGCATAAGGTCTCTAACATCCACACATGTTGTGGGGAAGAGGACAGCAGTGGCAACCTGTGAAGCTGTAGTGAACTCCATGTCCAAGAGAGTTTAGGCTACGTCTACATAGCATTGGACAAGAAAACTCACTAAAAAAACCAAATCCTAAAACCGTTCATAAAACTGAGGTTTTTTGTCCTGTGCATGGCAAAAACAGCTTGTTTGTGCGTTTTTTTTTTTTTGGGTGCGTTCTTTTTTGCAGAAATGCATAGCATTAATTGTTGTGGATTTCTGCAAAAAAAAAGCGTCAAAAAATGTGCAGCAGTTTACACAGATTTCAAAAGTGGAGACTATAGAACGTTTTTACTATTAAAATCTATGGGATCTGTTTTCAGTTGTTTTTCAGCAGTTTCAGAAAAACAAAAAATTCTGAACAAACGACCAAAAATGTCTGCAGTGGAAACATAGCCTGAGGTAGAGCTGGAAAATATTGGTGTCCACACAAAATTTTGACACTTTGGACACAATTTGTCCATTTTTATAGATGTCTGTGTGTTGAGGGTGCACAAAATCTACACTGTTACACAAGCTGTACACTGACTACTTTACATTGTTTAAATGCGTTGTATCTTTAGTGTTGTCCCATGAAAAGATATAGTACAATGTTTACAAAAATGTGAGGGATGTAGTCACTTTTGTGAGATACTGTAATGGCTTGTCCCCACAACAGGGTTTTCAGTCTGTTTTACAGACATTTTTCGGATTTGAAAACCATCTGTAAACCGACTGTCAATCTTTTACATTGATTTAAATAGAAAATCCATGCAACAGTCCACACGGCATTCTTTAAACTTAGAACATATTCATTCTTCCGCCTGGTTTTCGGGTAGAACATGAACATGTGGGTGTGAAAGTAGACGGGCGAATCTGCAAACTGCAGACAGAACCGTTCCCCAAAACCATGTGCAAGATGTCAAAATACCGGCCGGATTATATAATCAGAATCCGGCCGGTATTTTAACCTGCCGTGTGGACGCACACTAAGTGATTACAGTACAGTTTAATCCAGTGACTCAAAGGAAACATACCTGATAAGTTTTTTCCATCAGCTCCATACCACCATGATGACTTCTTCCAGCCAGAACTTGTTGCAGCAGAACATATCACTCAAAAATCTTAGAATCCTCACTTTTCCAGGACCTCCATAGCTGTTCCTACCTCTGTACAAACTCCCTGTGGGATGATAGGTGGAGGTGAAGGGGCTATTGGGTGATGGGTGAAGGTGAGGGGTTATAGAGTGATAGGTGAGTATTATATTTTGTGTTGGCACTAGGCACAAAGTGCTCAGGAGTGGGGGTAGAGGCAGAGCTGTTCCTAGTGGCGGGCGAGGCGGGCGATCGCCCCGGGCGCCGAGGCTCCCCTTACCCGAGGGGTCACCGCCCACCTCGCCGTCCCGTGTTTAGTCTCTGGCTGCCGGCAGCTGCACACAATTAGTGCAGCTGCCGGCACAGGGAGGAGGCAGGACGGATGGTTCCCATCCTGCCTCCTCCCCTGTATGTATCAGCGCTCAGTCAGCGCGCTGATACATACACAGCAGCGTCGCAGGGGACACACGGCTTTCACCACGCCCCCTGCGATGCTCAGTCTTGGCTCCCATCCCAGGAGACCCCAGGAGCTGAGTGTAAGCGGCGTGATGGGGGCTACCAGGGCTACTGTCTGGTTACAGGTGGGTATTACATGGCTACAGGGGACAGTTATCTGGTGAAGCACTGTGTTGCATTGTGGCGCATTATTTTACAGGGGGGGGGGGGGGGGGGGGCGAAATTTCTTCACCTCGCCCTGAGTGCAATTTAGCCTAGGAATGGCCCTGAGTACAGGCCATGACATACAGGCACAATCTCCTGGAGGGGACAGAGAACCAAAATTGAGAGATTTTGGTGTGGCTGTGGCCTGTATTCCATCCCCTGCACCACCAAAAGATCAGTCGCAGCCAGGACCATCATGGGGTACAGGGGATGGAGTTACTAACATTTTTTTTGTAGTGTTTCTATTTTGATACAGGTTCCCTCCTTTGAACTACATTGAATTTGTTGGACTACATAGTATTGGATCTATCTTTTTAAATAAAATGGTCAATTAGGGCTGGTGTCAGGAAATAAATTGTTTTATTTCAGTTGTTTTTGTGTTTTTTAAATGATATTATTCAATTGTTTATAATAGAGAAATCTGGCAGACTTCTCTGAATTACTATCGATAATCAGCCAGCAGTTCTTTTTGTCACTGCAAGGCTGAAAGAATTACCCCAGAAACCAGGTTATTGTCAAAAGTGGGACCATCTAATGTTATATTTCACTTCTGGGGAGGCTGTAGGATGAAATTTTTATAGTTGGATAGTATGAGCCTGCAGTTGTCAGTTTTACCTTGGTTGGTTATGAAAATTGGGGGGGACCCCTTGTTCTTTTTTTTATATCCTTCATTTATTGAAAATCTAAAAAGAAACAAATTATTTCAGCCTGATACTATTGAGATGGGAAGGTTCATGGATATTGGTCCTTCGCAGCCTAAAAATACCAGCCTACGGCCCCCCAGAAGCAGAAAATCACAATTCATGGTCCACCTTTTGACAGTAGCCTGACTCTTCTCATTACCCCTAGCATGTTGAGTACTGGGCTTATAGTAAGAGCAAAGAAGTTTCAGCCTTGTATTGAAAACAATACACCGCTGGCTGATACCAAGTCCCACAGATAGTACCACTGCACTGAGAGCAGCAGGCACTTGCCAACTACTGGGCTTGCTGGCTCTCCCAGCAAAAATTCAGATATGTCGGCAAGTATGTTCTCACTGTGAAATCAACAGCAACAGCACAGACACAGGGACTCAAAGCATGTGCCCTGGATCCCTAAGACATACCTCCACCCGCCGGGACCGCGGGATAGCCACTAGAATCCAGTACTGTTCCACAGGATCTGGGACGTCTTTGAGGTGGCAGGGGGATGGTCGCGCCAGCCCCATGACAGTACCCCCCCCCTTAGGTCTCCCCCTCTTTTTTCGGAACTTAGAGAGGAGGTTAGGTGACACATTGGCCTCAGGTTCCCACGAACGCTCCTCAGGCCCAAACCCCTTCCAATCTATAAGAAAGAACCGCTTCCCCCTCACTGTTCTTTCCGGCAGCACCTCCTTGACCTCAAAGATGTTATCAGAGTTGGCCACAGGAGAAGGCGAGACAGATCCACGGGAGAAGCGATTCAGCTTGAGGAGAGAGACATGAAAGGCATTCGGGATACGCAGAGTGGGGGGGCAAGCAGAGCTTGTAGGACACCGGGTTTAGTTGCCGAAGTACCACAAAAGGACCCAAATACTTAGGGCCTAATTGTAACCGGGCCCTTGAAGCGAATGTACTTGGCAGATAACCAAACCCTATTACCCGGCTTAAATATGGGCGGAGGTCTCCGGTACCTGTCAGCCTGGGCCTTGGTGCGAGCGGAGGCCCGTAGAAGGACCTGTCGTATGACTTGCCAAAGTGCCTTGAGGTCCTGTACTTGGGCATCTATGGCAGGGACGTGAGACGAGGAAGCCAGAGGGAGAGGTGGGCGGGGATGTACCCCAAAAATACAACAAAAAAGGGAGGGGCTCCAACAGAATCTGAGTCTAAGGAAATTTACGAAAATTCTGCCCAGGGGTGGAGCTCAGACCATTTTATCCTGAGGGCGGACACAAAATGACTAAATAGGTACCTAAAACTTGGTTGACCCTCTCTACCTGCCCATTGGTTTGAGGGTGATATGCAGACAAGAAGTCAAGCTGAACCTGCAATTAAGCACACAGAGCCCGCCAAAATTTTGACACAAACTGGACCCCCCTATCCGAGACAATATGCAATGGGAGCCCGTGTAGCCGAAAAATGTGGTGCAAGAAGTGCTGGGCCAGCTGGGGAAAAAGGGGTAACCCAGCAGGGGAACAAAGTGAGCCATCTTTGAAAATCTATCAGTCACCACCCAGATGACCGTGTTTCCAGAGGAGGCCGGGAGGTCAGTAACAAAATCCATGGCAATATGAGACCAAGGTCTTTCTGGCACCGGAAGTGGCAGAAGCAGACCCGTGGGTCTAAGACGAGGGACTGTGTTTCGGGCCCAGGAGGGACAGGCCAGGACAAAGTCTCTAACGTCTTGAGCGAGAGGGGGCCCACCAATAGTAGCGTGAGATCAATTGAAAAAGACTTGTGGACCCCAGGATGGCCCGCTGTTCGAGGGGAAATGTCCCCATTTAAGGATTCGAGGCCGCATGACAGGACGGACGTAGGTCTTCCCAGAGGGTAGATGTTGAAGATCCATGGGAACGGCCGTGAGGAGCCGTTCAGGAGGAATTATGTGCTGCAGAGGTGGCTCGAGGCCCACAGTGTCCGAGGATCTAGAGAGGGCATCCGCCCTGACGATCTTTTCGGCTGGCCGAAAGTGAAGGAGGAAGTTAAAGCGGGCGAAGAAGAGCGACCACAGGACTTGCCGAGGATTCAATCGCTGAGCAGATTGGAGGTACATGAGATTTTTGTGATCGTTGAAGATCTCAACAGGATGGCGAGCCCCCTCCAGCAAGTGTTGCCATTCTTCCAGGGCTAACTTTATGGCCAGTAGTTCACGATCACCGATTGTGTAGTTACGTTCGGCAGGAGTGAAGGTCTTGGAAAAGAAACCACAAGTACGTAATCTCCCATAGGAGGACTTTTGAAGAAGGACAGCGCCGGCACCTACTGAGGAGGCGTCCACTTCTAGGACAAATGGACGCTGTGGGTCCGGGTGAGACAGAACAGGAGCTGAAGCGGGTGCTGCTTTAAGACGATTAAAGGCTTCTTGGGCTTCGGGAGGCCAGGATTTGGGATTAGCATTCATCTTAGTGAGGGCTACCAGTGGGGCCACCAGCGTGGAGAATTGCAGGATAAACTGCCTGTAATAGTTCGCGAACCCCAAGAAGCGCTGGATGGACCAGAGACCCACCGGTCGGGGCCACTGCAGGACCACTGAAAGCTTGGAGGGATCCATCTGGAGACCTTGATTGAAACAATGTACCCTAAGAAGGGCAACGAGGTGCTTTCAAACAGGCATTTCTCCAGTTTGGCATAAAGCTAGTGGGTGCGGAGACATCTGAGCACCTGGCGGACGTGGTGGCGTTGAGTCTCTAGATCTGGAGAAAAGATTAAAATGTCGTCCAGGCAGACAATGACGCAGACGTAGAGAAGGTCGCGGAAGATCTCATTGACGAAGTTCTGGAAAACAGCCGGAGCGTTGCAGAGGCCGAATGGCATGACGAGATATTCGAAGTGGCCATCACGGGTATTAAAGGCCGTCTTCCATTCGTCGCCATCCCGGATATGAATCAAGTTGTAAGCTCTGCGTAAGTCCAACTTGGAAAAAATCTTTGCGCCACGTAGGCGATCAAACAGTTCCTAGATCAGAGGCAGGGGGTATCGATTTTTTATGGTGATTTTATTTAGTCCACGATAATCGATACAGGGCCGGAGAGTTCCATCTTTCTTTGCGACAAAGAAGAATCCAGCCCCTGCAGGCGAAGAGGACTTGCGTATAAAGCCTTTACGGAGATTCTCCTGAATATACTCCGACATCGCCTTGATTTCCGGGACAGAAAGAGGGTAGACTCTGCTTTGGGGAGGAGTAGTACCGGGTTGCAGGTCAATAGGACAGTCAAACGAACGGTGCGGAGGAAGAGTTTCGGCCTGTCTTTCGGAAAAGACGTCGGCTAGATCCTGGTAAGGAGTGGGCAGACCTGGCAGAGGCTTTGTAGGCTTTATAGAGGCGGAACGTAGAGCAGGATAGAGTACAGAGAGGCACTGCGAGTGGCACGCAGGCCCCCAATGGACATTTTCGCCAGTGTTTCAGTCCAGAGTCGGAGCATGCTCTTGCAACCAAGGAAGGCCCAGGAGGATTTCAGAAGAGGAACGAGGCAGAACGAGAAGTTTCAGAGTCTCTTTGGTAGAGTGCCTATCTGCAAGGTAAGAGGCGCAGTGCAGACCGAATAGCATCCTTGAGGCATTCGCCACTGACAGAGGAGACGAAACATGGGTTTCTGCAGAGGGGTCAACGGGAGAACGAAACTTGGCACCAGCGCGTGCTGATAAAATTTTCCGCGGACCACAAAACAAGGAAGGGGTGGCTTGGAAGGTGCTGTCCGGCGAAATTCCACAGAGTACGGAATGGTCAGATGGGGAGAGGCCGCACTGACACCTAGGGATGCCTCTTCTGCGAGCCCTAGGTGCGAGAGTTTCCTAGGCGCACCGGAAAGTCGCCAATGAAGTGGCCAGAACCGCCACAGTAGAAACATAGCTGCCTCTGACGACGCTGCAAGCGTTCTTCCTGGGTCAGGTGGGCTCTCTCGACCTGCATGGGTTCGTTCTCAGGAACCATTGGCGGTGGAAGTGGAGGTCGTTGAAAAACGGGAGCCAGACGAGGTAGCCGGCGTGGTCGGGTGACCTCCCGTTGGAGACGAATCTCTTGTTGTCTCTCAGCAAACCGTATGTCGATTCGGGTGGCTAACCGAATCAGATCGTCCAAAGCGGATGGCAGGTCCCGACCAGCGAGCTCGTCTTTAATGCGCCCAGAGAGGCCTTGCCAGAAGGTTGCCACCAGCGCCTCATTGTTCCAGGCCAGTTCGGAGGCTAGGGTGCGGAACTGCACGGAGTACTGACCCACAGTAGAGTCGCCCTGACGGAGACGGAGCAGAGCTGCAGCAGCAGAGGAGGTGTGGCCAGGTTCCTCGAAGACGGTGCGGAAGCCCTGGAGGAAAGCTTGTAGATTCGCTGTCAAAGGATCTCCTCGGTCCCATAGCGGAGTGGCCCAGGCCAGAGCTTCGCCCGTTTTGGAGGCTAATTATGAAGGGGCCCCCTTAGCCCGCTTGGGAGGGATTGATTGCCCCAACATCTCAATGTTTGGATTGAGCATTGACTGACGAAGCCTTTTGCACTTCTTTGGGTCTCCATCATAACGTGACGGGAGCAGCAGATGCAGAGAAGGTCCCGGTGCAGGAGCAGGTAGAGCCATGGCTGCAGGAGCAACTAGTGCTGGTGTGGCGGCCGCAGCCGCTGGCAGAGGTAGACGGGCTGCAAGGTTCTGTATCATGGCCGCGAGCTGGTCAATACGGTGGCTCTTCTGTGCTCTTCTGTGCGACGGCCGTCGTAACATCCCGGAGTTCGGGTAGAGGTACCCTGGCGGAATCCATATCCAGATTGTACTGTAAGGGTTTGGTGGATTTGCTGGACCACCGCAAGCGATGATAGTTAAACCACGCCAGGGAGCGGAGTCTAAGTAGCCCCCGGTATTCACCAGAGCCCGCCACAAAGCGGGATGGACTTGCTGCGGCGTGAGGCTACCAGGTCGCTACCCCTGACGTGACTTGCTTGGGATGACAGCCGGGGTAATGCGTGGTACAGAATCGGAATCCAAAGGCGTAGTCGGGGACAGGCAGAAGGTCAGGGCAGGCGGCAGAGATTCATGGTCAGAGACAGGCAGACGGTCAGGGCAGGCGGCAAACAGGCAAGGCCAGGAAGCGTAGCGGAACGGACTGGTACATGGGTAATCAGACAGGACTTTCCAACACTCTCAACTAGGCAACGCACACCAACAATCTGGCAGGAGTGCTGGGGGCGTATTCCTTATATAGAACCAGCGGCCGGCAATTGACCAAATCCAGACCAGCCGTCGCGGGCACGCCCTAGGCAGCGGGTACGCGTGCGACGGCCGGGACAGGCAGGAGCAGCATACACAGGAGTGTGGACGGGTAAGTGGCCCAGCGCCAGACCTCGGGTGGCACCACCCACGCCAACCCCCATGATACACAGCACATATAACAATATATGATGTAGTATGCACTACACAAAAAAGGGGGACAAAAAGTGATAACAGTGAATACAATAGACAGGAGTGAGGGGTCTCACCCTAGTAAACCCTAAGGGACTAAATTACTGTCCCTTTCCTATAGTTACAGGGTAATTGGCGAGACAAGGGCATCTCCATCTGGAATCTAACCCTCAAGGCGCTGGAATCACCCCAGAAGTTCCTCAACATAGTAAGTAGAAGACTGGGGGAGATGTACTTAAAAGATATACAGTCATATGAAAAAGTTTGGGCACCCGTATTAATCTAAATCATTTTTAGTTCTAAATATTTGGGTGTTTGCAACTGCCATTTCAATTTGATATATCTAATAACTGATGGACACAGTAATATTTCCGGATTGAAATTAGGTTTATTGTACTAACAAAAATGTGCAATATTAGTTATTAGAATAATCAAATTGAAATGGCTGTTGCAAATACCCAAATATTTAGAACTAAAAATGATTTAGATTAATACGGGTGCCCAAACTTTTTCATATGACTGTAGGTGGCTGGCTATTGGGTGTCAGAGGTGCGCACTGGCCCATTGAATCTTAAAGAGGGAGCAGGCACATGCACGCATGGGGACAGAGGTACAGGAGGGCCGGGCAGGAGCGGGGCTAATTAAGTGGTCTACCTACCTTTCTGGAGCCAGCCTACCTTCCTGGGGCCATGCCCATTTACCTATCTTCCTTGAGCCTTGCCTGCCTACCCACCTACCTAAAGCTCTTACCTGTGGCCCTGTATGACTTCCTACCTACCTAGGGCCTTGCATGCATACGTACCTACCTACCTACCTGGTGTCTTTTCTATGCATGTAACTAGACCCTTGCCTAGGTGGGGCTTTAACTACTGGTTCTATATACCTACTTACCAGGGTCTTACCACATAATGGGTGGCCTGTCTACCTATATACCAAGTGAAGGGGTTCCTATATAATAGCATGGGTTTGGCTAACTAATTTGGGGGCTACCTGCTTAATTGAGGCTACTTATATGCGGTCCACCTTTCTATAAGGCCATATTTAGAATTGATGCCCTAGGCACTTTAGATTGCTTTAGTCAGCCAAATACTGATTAGTGTATTTTACAGGTTTCCTCTCTGGACTACGTTGGATCTATTTCTTTAATAAAACGGTCAACGAAGGATGATGTCATGGTGTGTTTATTTCAACAAAGTGTTTTTGCATTGTTTTGGTGTATTTTTGTTTAACATTTTTTTTCCAGTGTTAGTAATAGAGGTGTTTGACAGACATCTCTATTAGCGGTGGTGAGAAACCAATATAGTAAGTTTTTTAATGCAAATTAATTTATGAAGTCTGGATTAAGAAGTAAAGACTGAAAAAGGATTTGGCCAAACGTAGGGACTGTTCCTCTAAAATAGGGACACTTGAGAGGTTTTTACATAGTACTTCCTGAAATGTATCAGTGTTCATGCAACATTGATTTTATTGCTATCCTTGTTTTGCTTCATAAAAAGTGGTAGACTTTTCATTGATTTATACTTGACTCCATCTGGTCCCTCTTGTATGTCCATGACCTATGACTGCACTTGGATGTGCTAAGCACATTGACTACCTTGATATTGACAAAATGCTTTCCTATGTGCCAAACCTGCATTTTTACAGTGAGTTACTGTGGTCTTTTGATGCAGTTTTTGGCCACATCACTTGTACATGTAAAATGTTAAACTTGTTGATACCATCTGTGCCACTGAAACATGGTGCCACTGCTGTGGCATTTGAAAATGTACCCTTGAGGTCGCTTTGTCGATGGCAGGTGGGCTTATACAGTTTTGATCAAAAATGTACACTAAGAACCTCAAAAATTGTTCATGTATTCAAAGTAGCAGAAAAGCTTTTTCAAAAATTCCTATGTTCCTTTTGATAGTTTTTTAGTGCTAGTAGTGTGCTGCTGATATTGGAATTTGTTTGTATTTTACTGTCACACCAGCGTGCACCTATGCTAATTTTTTTGAAAAAAAAAAACTTCTTGGATATGCAGACCAAACATTGTTTTTGTAGACTGTTTGTATAGGGGAGTGGCTGTCCCCACTTTGGTTTTTGCACTCCGCCCACCAGCACAGGTTTTTAAATGCAGAGTAGCTTGTAACTGGAATCTACTCTCCCTGAAATGTGGAGGTCTGAATAGGCACCAAGAGAGGTAACATATAGTATAGGTTCCCACCTGTATTGAGGTTGCCGTGTCGATGGCAGGTGGGCTTATACAGTTTTGATCAAGAACATACACTAACATTTTTCATATATTCAAAGTAGCAGAAATGCTTTTCCAAAAAGTCCTCTGCTCTTTTTGATTGTTTTTTAGTGCTAGTAGTGTGCTGCTGATGTTGGATTGTGTTTGTGTTTTACTGCCACACCAGCGTGCACCTATGCTCATTTAAAAAAAAAAAAAAAACTTCTTGGATATGCAGACCAAACATTGTTTTTCTAGAATGTACCCTTAGGCATCAGGATTGCTAGGTAAAAAAGCAACCATTAGAGATCAATGAGGCATTTGTCAATGGACTCTTAAAATGTGTCATTTGTTGTGATGTGTGCTTGGCAGGGATACTAGAAGAATGTGAATTAGCAATAGTTCTGATAAAAATAACAATGATTGTTTTAAATGAAGTCTGTAATTTAGCCACAATCTATGCTTGAACTAACAGAGTGCTTTTTGGCACTGACAAAGTTAATACACACGGCTGGACCCCAAAGCCTTGCATGCTGACAAAATTCTAACATCTCTTAATGGTTCATTTTCCTTTCTCTTCTCTAACACAATGTAACACTTGGAAACAACTAGTCACATATTGGATGAAACTCCAAATGATTATGCTTAAGTACCCTGACCTTTGTTCTCTGAGTTTTGAAAGCCGTGCTGGATGCGTTTCCACATTATGTAAAATCAAAACTCGTTAACATTAAGAAAGAACAGGCTACAAGAGCACTCAGATTAATCTGTACTAATAATAAAAAGCACAGCAAAATAAAAATGATGGCTGTGGATAAGAGAGCTCAATTCACTGTCTTGGACAGACGTGAAATTTTTGGGGTGAGCTTCAGCGTTACTTGGAAGGTTGGAAAAAGAAAGAAGGATTTTTGAAATGCCTGATTTTCCAGGAGATTGGTATTTCTGCTTATACATAAAGTACATGAGTCGTAAGGTTTTGATGTGGCTGTTTTATTGATATAATTCTATTTTCTCTAAAAAATCCACCACATCACATAGAACAACTCCCCTGTGAGATTAGTTTAATAGAAATAGCCCATTTATTAGTAAATGGTGATACAATCCCTTTTATAGTGCTTTTTATATCAAGGTACTTTTTCCATTCAGCAGCTTAGTACTGCCCATTGGAAAAATGTACAACAATTTTGAAGAAGACAGAAAATCAAGTCACTTATTTGGCTATAATATTAACACAGACCCTGTTTACACGTATAAACCAGAACATACACGCTTAAAGGATGCTATACAGTGACATCCATCATCCATAGGCTAAAATGATCTCTATTTAATGTGTCCATCAAACAGAACGGGGCCAGACATAGTGGCGCAGCCCTGAAGTGAGGCCCCACATGACCCGGCACACCGGCTCCAGCGTAGAGCAGTGGAGGGATGACGCGCCGCGTGGGGGGCAGGGGTATAAAACCGGTATAAAACCACCTCCTGCGCCACGCGGGAACAGTCACACGGCGGGCAGAGAGCAAGTCCCTCCCTCCCATTGGATTGGACGTTGGTAAAATAATGAATGGGGGTTGTGGTTTGTCGGTGGGTTGTGATTAGGTGTTCTTTTGTTTTGTCGCAGTGGCTAGGCGTGATGGGGTCCTTGGAGTCCGTGTAAATTGATGGGGGAGTCAGGTTCGACTTGGTTCCCAACTTGGGTAGACCGGTCTGGCGAAGGTGGGGCTCCGCAGGGCTGGGTCCTTGGGAGCTGAGGAGGAGTGGTGAGCCACCTGAGGTGCCCTTGAGCAGGGGGTTACAGCTGAGGGTAATCTACTGAGAAATGGAGTGTCAAGTGTTCGCCAGACTTTGACGAGTTTATGGTAACTCCAAGGACCTCAGCCCCAATGGTTCTCTTCAGATGTTTTTCCTGCAGGGTGCGGGAATAGTTGGGAATTTGGTGGAGTCGAATGGGAATAGGGGGAGTATACTCATTTGTTCATGATTATTATGTTCTCTTATGTTTGTTAATAAAATGGCTGCTGTGGCCAATTCATCCAACCTATGACTCGGTGTCGTTATTGGGTGGGGATGTTTCGGGTTGGAATATTGCCCGGTGGTCAGCTGCTTAGGGTCAAGATGCCAAAATAGTCTATGGGCAATAGATGCCACTATATAGCATCTCTCACAGGCATCAATATCCATTAGCTGTTGTGGAATCGCTGTAGCAGATACTGTAAGCCACAATGTTAAAAGGATGACAGGGCTACTTGTCTAACTACCAAACTTCGGTACTTGTCATATCATACTTTGGGAATTTTTAAAAGTTCCCATTGTCCACAAAAAGATGACTGTCACAGATGTGACAATGGCATCTGTCAACCATAGACTATTATGGCATCTGTTAAAGGGATACTTATTATTTATTTTTTTATTTTTTTCACGTTCTTGTCTACTTGATGGCGTAGTCTTCTAAGCTTATCCATACTTCTTTTTTTTGCAGAAGTATATAAGCCTGACGAATGCCAAAAGAACACTATTTTGACTTTTATTAGGCTATTCTGATGCTACGGACATGTTCGTAGCTTTCACAGCAGACGTGCTAAGGGTAGAAACACACTGTGTGAACCATAGTCCTACTTCCGATGTGGACAACAATGGCCGCTTGAAACTATCGGACGCACCATGTATTTCTTACCTTAATGTAGATAATAAGCCGTACTTGAACTCGACCTTTCATGTGTTTTGTCGAAACATGTAATGCCAATTCTTTATTAGTTTATTCTTTATTTAACTATAGATTGTGTATTTTTTTGTAAATTGTTAGTGTAGGGACTCGCAAGACATGAGGACCGTTGACACAAGTTGCGAGCTTGTGTAGCGTGGCCACGGTACCAACTAAGACCTCATATTTAACATCATTCCAGTACGACATTTTTTATCTGCCCAACAGTGCTGTGGAGCGGAGGGTGTCTGTACATTGTGTTGGACACCCAGAAAGTGCTGGGCAGCCTACCTAATCTAATAGTATGCGTCACTAATAGGTTGTAACCAAGCATGGTGCACCATACGTATCTGTATTTATGGCACCCTTCTGTATCGCCTTATTTATATGCAGTTGTAGTACCAGCAACCACCCCCCTCATGCATTGAGCGTATGTGAGTGGTTGTTCTATTGGTATTTTTGCATTTGTGCAGTCTCCCAATGAATTATATTGCGGCTTTCCTGCATGATGGTGTGAATAAGTATCAAGTTAGTGTGCAGTTTTTTATCATCTAATTGTTCCCCCAGTGGTGGAGTGTGTGAGCTGCTGCTCAGCAATTAGCTGCACCTGTTTATTTTTCCCAAGTAGCATATGGGCCAGAGTTGCCTGCTACTGGGTTCAGTCTAGTCCAACAATGGAGCTGAAAATATGGCTTTTGTAGTGTTTGACTACAGATTGTTCGAATAAGATATTTGAGGTGACTTAAAGCATGTTACATATTACAGTTACAAGTACAGATTTGCAACATAAATAGTAAATGAAGGTATAAGCTCCCATTTTCTATGTTTTGCTATTTCCATTGGAGACAGTTGTAGGAGATGGTGAGATGATTTTGATGTGTACAGTAGACTTTTGGTTTAACCAGACCATTATTTTACCTTTTTCAGTCTCTAAAATGCAAACTGTAGTCAATGTTTTATTTTAACCACTCTTCTTTAAATCAACGACTTGTAAAACAACCTCATCTCAGTAATAAAACTTATAACGCCTTCAGATTCGTCATACAGTAGGTCTGTTGTAGGTTTCCTATACTAGTGCACATAGTGCACAGTCATTCAGTTTTTTAGAACAAACTTGCTTGGTGACATTTACAGTTTTTCTAAATTATATCAATTTTTATTAAGTCATCTAACCATATTCCAATATATTATAGCATGGATATGTTCTTGCATCCATCGCCTGACTGATACTCTTCAACAATGTGGTCCTATATTTGTTGGGGAGTTCTTTGGTCTAATAGGGGTATTCCCATTGTCACGGGCAATGGTAGTGGATCCTCTGGACCACCGCAAGCGATGGCGTAAGCCACATCAGGAAGCGGAATCTAAGTAGGTCTCGGTTTTCACCAAACACCGCCGCAAAGCGGGAAGGACTTGCTGCGGCGGGAGTCTACCAGGTCCCTCCCCCTGACGTGACTTGCTTGCAGAGGCAGCCGAGGTGTAGCGTGGTACAAACTCGTAAGGTGTAGACGTAGTCGGGGACAGGCGGTAAGGTCAGGACAGGCGGCAGAGGTTCGTGGTCGAGGACAAGCAGGAAGGTCAAAGCAGGTGGCAAGATTCGTGGTCGAGGAACGGAGGCAAATGGTATGGTACACGATAATAGACAAGACTTCAGGAACGCTTTCTCAGTAGGCTAATGGCACTAAAAATCCGGCAGGGTAACCAGGAAGAGGCAGGCTTAAATAGGGGCAGCGACCGGCAATAGCCAATTACCGGTGCGCTGGCCCTTTAAATTTAACACTGCCGGCGCGCGCACCCTTGGGAGCGTGGCCACGCGCGCCATGGGACAGAGGCTGCAGCAGGAGTGTGGCCGGGTAAGTACACAGGGGGACAGATCGGGGAACTAGCGTGCCCGCGATCCCACATGCCACATGCCCCACACGCGGCAGCGGGGCACGTATGTGCCTGCGACCCGGGATGAGGCATCCGTGACACCCATTTTATTGATTATCTACAGAAATAAAGACTATTACCAAATATATTGCTGTTTCAATTTTTCTTCATTTCAGAGTTAGAGCAGTTCATATCTCTTGCTTATTTTTACAGACTTTTCTAGTTAATGACCCCTGTCAGGAAAAAGCCTGCCCGCCGGCCCACTCGAGGGTCGACGGCCTGACTTGGGGTTTATCGTGACGTTGCGCTGCCCCCTAGGGGTGCACAAGGTCAGCCAGATACTGTTCCACTGTTAACCCCTGTCCACACGGGCACAGGGAGAACCAGGGAGGACGAGAGAACAGTTTCCTTGTCCAGAATCCTGAACGGCTGCGAGCGGTGTCTAGTTTAGTTATAAGACTGGTCCGTGACCGACTTATAACAAGGCCGAAACCAGCCTTGGGGTAGCTATATATTATAGACCGAGTACTAGGCGTGTGAGGCCGATGATCAAGACAGACTAACTCAGATTAAAGTTTATAGATTTAATTAGCCTTGGAGGGCACACTAGACAAATATATACAGAATGATAATATATACAGGTAAGAGTCGGAGGTGCAAATATAAGCAAGGGTTACAGACAAAGGCAGTAAAATGTGTCCAGTTACCTTTTGGTTGGCTTGGTGCTCGGCCCACATGGGGGGCTTATGTGGCCTGGCTTCTGCGTGTGGATGCTCCTGGAAATGCTCTTAGGTACCCCCCTCCATGGATCAACAGTTGAGCACACCTGGGCCCCTGCTTATATCTGTGAGGGGACAGCCCACGTGGCAGCCCCCTACACGCCCCCACACACCCCTGGGACGGTCTATGAACTCCTCCCACTCTGGTCATGCAGTTTCTGATAGAAACACAAAAATGGACCATAACGCGGCGGGGCATTGGCACAGAACCGAGCCGGTAGCACCATCAGAACCGGCTGGACCTACACTACGCCCGGGTATCAGACACCCCTATCCTATGGACTCCCTAAGTCCAGTTCTGGATTTCTCGGTCCCCATGCGCCCCAGAAACCCGGGAGTGGTGGCTATGTGTGCGGGGAGTTCCATATTTTAAGATATGAACTCGCCATGGACCAGTTATGAACGGATCGCCTATGAATCTATATGAAATATCGGAGACGTGGCGGCTAGGTTGGATTAATTGAAGTCTTTGAAGCTTGGGGGTTTGAGGCAGCATATGTCTTGGGGCTAATTAATGGAGATGAGGCTTCTTTTCAGGTGTCCATATCTCCTGCTGTGCAAACTTCCTATAGAAGAGCATTTACAGTGGGTCTTGGCTGTGCTGGTTAACATGCAAATTGAGCTTTCCTGGGGGGCTGGGGGCCATCTGTGAGATCTGGCTAGATACAAAATTGGAGATGAAGTCATTTTTTTTTTTTTTTATTTTCCTCACAACCACCCTTCTCTGCTTTAGCAGTATTGTCACTCCCTGCTGAGTCTTATCATCATGACTAAGCTTACTTCTCACTTTCTAATCTTTTCTGCATGTTACAGTCTCTTGATTTGAAAGTAGATGCTTAAAGTCACAACCAGTTTTGCAGTGGCTAGGTCACAGTGCAGATTCTAGGGTTCCACTGGTTTTTACTTTAATCTCCACAAGGAGGTATGTTCGTTGCTGTAGGATGACTCTCAGGTCATAGTCCCCAGAATAGTTAACAGTTGGCAGCAGTATGCAGAGAGCAAGCATGACATTGTAAGGGTGTGTTTACATGGCAGAGACCAAATATCGGTCGGGAAATACCTTACATTAACCGTCCATTAAAGTCAATGTAAAAGGTTGACAGTCGGTTTACGGTTTACAGACGGCTTTCAGATCCGAAAACCGTCTGTAAATCTGACTGAAAACCTGTGCCATGGAACCAAGCCTTAAGGGATTGTAAGAACAGGTAATGTTTAGAGTTATACTTGTGTTGGGATTGTGAAGTACAGTGGGTTGCTATGGGAGCTAGATGGCCTGGTTATAGCAGACAAGGGGTTAATAGTTCAAAGTTTAAGCTTATGTTTGTAGTGTAG
Source organism: Phyllomedusa bahiana (assembly GCA_025379985.1). Taxonomy (NCBI): domain Eukaryota; kingdom Metazoa; phylum Chordata; class Amphibia; order Anura; family Hylidae; genus Phyllomedusa; species Phyllomedusa bahiana. Next base: position 74,042 of record JAODAL010010978.1, on the reverse strand, counting down.
CTAGGCAGCAGGAGCTGGACAGCCAATCAGTGGGCTTGGCTGGTGGAGCTTGGTTGGAGGAGCAGGGGGGCCAGCTGGTGCTGTCGGGGGATTGGCGCTGCAGAGTTAGAGACAGCAGTTGAGAGTGGTTGAAGAAGAACCCCTCAGTGAAGGAATTTGGAGGACATGAAAACTCAGGCTCACAGGGAGGAAAGTTAAAGTGGACCTCTTCATGAGTGTGCGATTGCTGATGTGGCTGAATGCTGACGTGTAGACAACTCAAGTGAATTTCAAGTAACTGCTGGAGATCAGAAGTAAATTCCTCATATACCCGGGAGAATTGTTGTGCCATTTCCAGTTTTTTTACTACAGCACCCACAGATCCCACACCACACTTCTCACCACAATACTTAAATAACACTGATAAGAGTGGTTGCTACAGGCAATGGGCATTATTTATAATGCATTCAGCAAGAAAATTGAGGTCCACAGGCAGAGAGGTCTACAGGTAACAGTTTACTGTTACTCCTCATTCACACGGCTTATTTGGGCACAGATTGGCGCTATACTCCGCGCCGGATGTGCGCTGCAGTATGGTTCCAATCCGTCCCTGTCATTATGGTTATCCACTGCTCTCATAGAGAACAGTGGATTCCGTTGCTCTTCCGTGCTCAGCGAATCCTCCGCGGGGGGAGAAAGTGACATGCACATTATTTACGGCGCGTACGCGCCGTAAACAATGCATTGTCTGTGGGGCCGGGAGCGGCGCCCCCGCCACGCTCCGGCCCCACCCCCCTCCCGCCCCTTATTAACGGCGGATTTGTGAGCTCAATACGGCTCACAAATCTGTCGGGAATAAGCCGTGTGAACACGGCCTTACAGTCTGTCCAAGACTTGACTTGATCATTATGGTTGTAATCAGTTTAGCTTTGGCTAAACTGGAATAACAAATAACCTAAACTTCACCCTTAACCTGCAAAAGATGTATGGACTCAGCTGCTGGGTGATACCCAGTTTGCAGTCCACAAAACAGCCACCACTGAGCAGCTGTTTGCTTCAGTGCTGGTAAGACATGAACATGAAGTCAGAACTGGAATGTGGATAGGACAGGATTATGAAACCATGTACATGATTTGTAGATTGTTTAGATATTCCATATTTGCTTCACAGTGTGTAATTGATGAATTGATGTTTGTAACACTAATTGTCCATGATATATACACCTATTTTGCACTTTGCTTGAGAAAGGCTCATTACTTAGCCAAAACATTGCATGGTTAAATAAATGTCTTCACTTGGAAGTACAACCTAACATTTTTTTCTTAAAGGGGTTGTCTCACTACATTGATTAATTTTACCTCAGTCCTGTTTTCTTGTTTTCATTTTGAATTCAGGGGCGTGTTTACTGGCTTCTACTAGGCTGCAGTAAAAGCCAGGTCTGTAGCTATAGCAACTATTGCTGACTGCCTATCATTAGAGATTGAACAGGTCTGTAGCTATAGCGACCTGAGGAGCTGATACAGCCCATACAAGAGGGGATATCTAGGAATAGGTAGGACACTGTTAATGGAAACATATTGCAAAGTGACTTGTTTTTGCAAGATCTTTAACATAAAAAGCAATCCTTGTAGTGAGACAACCCCTTTAAGGGCTAAAGCATATTCACAAAACACAGAATATTGAAATAGGGCTGTCACAGAGTTGGAACAGAACCTGGAAGACAGGTGTGTAGTGAGGTTCAAATCAGGTTGAATCAGAGCCAAAGTTTCAGTGAAGAATTGGAATACCAGAAATTAAGACATAGGCAGAGTCCAGTAAGAGGAGGGTTAGAATCAGGAAAACCAAAATGAACACCAGAGACCATAGAATGTCAGAAGCAATCACAAAAAATATCCTCAATATAACTTAATGGCCTGGACATCAACGGCGCCCCTTATCATGGGATATCTCATTACTAGTATGTTTTTGAGCCTTAGGAGCCATTGTTCCCCTGATGAACCCAACTAATATGTGGGAAAAAAGTGTAGGGAAGTGCTGCCTTTAGGACTTTCTTCTTTTTTGTTTTGGGGGTAATTATCTTTTTTCTTCCTGTCTGGTTATTTGCCTGGTGACCTATAGACTTTATTCAGTAAGGGTGAAACCAGTGGCCTTAAGGGAAAGTCATCTTGAGTGGGGCCATCCTTGTCGTGGCGAAGACCCCACAATTTGATAAGGAACAGGTATAGGGATTTTGTAGGGTAAGGATTATAGGCTTCACTAGGATTACTCTCCATCATCTGATTGTCCTGTGCGTGTTGACAACAGTACCATGAGTAAACATTCACTGTCCCCTCTGTTTTTTGTCCCAAGACAGGGATTTATCTTTTTGGTGTATTTCGGGTGTATAAGTTTGTGATTATCGTAAAGGGGCTATTTTTAATGTTTGAAATAAAGTATTATTAAGTTTTATTGGGGATATTTTTTCTGTGATTTTGTTGGTACCCTGATATTTTGTATTTTTGGTCAGTGATTTCAGTGCCAGAAACAGACCAATAAATCAGAATAAGGCCAGAAAGAATCATCCAAAAGTCAAGGACCAGGTAACAGTTGACTAGAGGTAAATTCCACAAAAATAGAGGCGTGACATAACCAGGACAGTAATGTGGAAGTTAGGTGACACAAATCAAAGAGACTTGGCTTGGTTTAAATAGCAAACCTTGATGAGTTCATCAGAAGCAGCCTGAAAGTATTCATCGTGCTTCATGACACTAGTGCCCAAAACCTGAAAGAGCAAGTACTATTTTGTTACAGCAGCAGGGTATGGTCATACAACAGAGACAGAAGGACAAAGGCACTGCCTTTCTATGCTGTCAATTAGGAATGATTTGGAAGACTTAGCTTACTTAAATAGACCACCAGGATAAAATAGAATCTAGTATTGCCATGGCAAATGGATATCCATTGTGCGTTCTAGTTGTCAAGCAACATTGTGTATCTGATAAGAGAATGCAAGAGGTTGGCACTGGAACAGAGACCAGTAATAAGAGTGCTATGAATGCTATTTGCGACGCTATCTTTACTCTTTCCAGCACACAGATTATTCTTTGTAGTGAGCACTGCATTATTTGTCTGGTGTCTCAAAACAGGCCCAAGTGACTGTGAAGAAGCATCTCAGTAGTTGGGAGCTTTGAAGAGATAAAAACAACAATCTCTTCCAGAAGTAATTGATCACACAGCAGGATTAAGTATTTGTTTAATTGAAAGAAAATGTCCACTGGTTTGTAAATGTAACTCAATAAATAACATTTTACCTGTAAAACTGAACCTTCACAGAAAGTAGTGTGCTTGACCCAGGAGCATTTGTGTACTGTCCATAAAGATAGACAACATTGCTATAGTGGGTTCTTTGAAAAGGGGAAGCAGGAGCTATATTTGTCTTTTTCATAAATGAATTAATCTATAGCACACTGGAATCTCTAAGTTGTTGCAAATTTCCCTAGCTCCTATATGCCATGCTGGCAAGTATCTTACAAATGTGGCTGCGTAGGGTCACTGAGGGCAGAAGAGAAGGAAAAGCAGTATGAGCTATGTATGGTGCTTGTACTTGACTGTATATAACTTCATAGACTATATAAAGCTGTATAGTAGGTATCTGAGGCAAATTGTAGCAGGTTAATTAAGTGGCCATTCTCTGATCAATGCTTATTGTTATAGCAGGATCGGAATAAGCCAGTACAGACATCCTGTGCCAGGTGAAGCATGTGCTCGGCTGTCTGACAGCTGGGCTTGTGCTTTAATGACTGACAAGACCTCTAATCCTGGCCATTTAATCCTTAGATAGTGATAGTGACATCTAGGTGGTTTAAGAGGGAAGGGACTCCCTCTGTTAGCTTATTGGCACTCCACATCATGATCACAGGGTAATGATAGGTTTATTTGATAGCCAGGGCACTAATAACAGCTCCCAGTCTGCCAAAGGCAGGGCTTAATAGAATGTCTGACAATTCTTTACACTGTATTACATAAGGAGTGCAATATTTTATATGAGCGATCACACAACTGCAAGTCTAAGCTCCTAGTGGGAATTAAAAATTAGTGAAAAAAGTTACATAAAAACACAAATAAATTTAAAAAAATCCAAAATAAAATAGAATCACGTTTTCCCTTCCCTTTTCTGTCTGTTTACAGGAAAAAGAAATCAAAGAAACCTAACATATTTGGTATTGCTGCACGACTGCATATATTTGGTATCTCTGTACAATGTGAAGAAAAAAATTAAAAAGTGGCAAAATTGCTGTTTTTTTGTTCATCTGCTTCCTAAAAAATGGAACAGAAAGTGATCAAAAAGTATCAAAAAAACCACCAAGATGTTATCAACCAAGATCTTTCCACAAAAAATAAATATACAAGTTATCATAGTATTTTTACTGCACAGTGAACAGCATACAGTACATTTAAAATGTAATGGTAGAATTATTTTTTTTATTCATTCTTCCCAGGGAGAATTAATAAAAGTTAATCAATAAGTTATATGTATTTCAAAATGGTGTCATTAAAAAAAATTTGTTCTGCGGAAAACAAGCCCTAATATGTATACGTTGATGTAAAAATAAAATGACTGTAGCAATTGGAATTGTAAGTTTACCATTAAAGTCAGTGCTTATGGTGCTTTATACACGGTGCGTTTTTCATGCATTTTTTTATGTGTTTTTTGTGCAGAAAGGCACCGCAATTAATGCTGTACATTGGTGCACAAAAAACGCATAAAAAAGCATAAAAAATGCACCAAAAATGCACTGTGTAAAAGCACCCTTACAGTTTGTGAGTTTTCCATTTTAAAGTGAATGTAAAAAAATTTTTTATTCGATAATTAAAATTAAATGCTGATACTTATTATTTTATTCTTAATGTTTTTTTATTTTCTGACTGTAGATTTTTCAAATTATGTTTTCTGTATATGATCATGGGAGCAGCTATCTTGCCTGAGCTGCTTTTATCAGCATAGAGATGTTTTACTGCAGCCACATGGACAAAGAAGCCCTTGAACAGTGGAAGACACATTTACTTCTATGGGAGAGTTTTCTAGATGTGCTCTGAGACCGGGGAATAAATCATTGTGGAGGGAGGAGGAAAGGGGGAGCTCTGACCATAACCTGTTCTGAATGGTGAATCTTTTCTTATCTACACATTGGTGTCAACTCTCGGTATAATCCCACCTATGCTGAAAAGTTTTCTCTATAGAACAGGAAGTGTCAGACTATTATTGGGTCTAGTGGCCAAAGTGAAAACTACAAAATTTCAGGATTTTTGACAAAAAAAAATCGGATGAAAAAAAAAAAAAAAAAAGAAATAACTTAAAGGGAATCTGTCACCAATTTTTTTTTACTAATTAAAATAAGATACTGATACATAGGGCGACATGTATGAATTCGAATGCGTACTGTTTTTTTTACTTGCCTCTGACACCACAGTTCTAAATAGATATAAAAGAGTGTAGAATACGACAGATTTTTGGCGCATTACATAGAGCTTAGTGCGCCAAGTTTGGCGCATTACACTCTATGACCATACAAAGTTTGGCGCATTAAGCTCTATGTAAAGCGCCAAAAATCTGTCATATTCTACATCTTCTACAGTATATCTATTTAGAACTCTGGTGTCGGCGCCAAGTAAAAAAAAAAGTACGCATTCGAATTCATACATGTCGCCCATAGCCTCTTCTTCTTAGCCATTTTTATTTTCTGATTGTAGATTTTTCAATTTGGTTGTCTGTATATGATTGTGCGGACAGCTTTCTTGTCTCCACTGCTTTTAGCAGCAATCAGAGAGATATTTTACAGCATATTCATGTAAATAGGGGCCTGTGAACAGGATCAGTCCCATTGACTTCTATAAAAGAGTTTTCTAGGCATGCTCTGTGGCCTAGGAAGAAGTCAGTGTGCAGGCAGTGTGCAGAAAAAGGCACTGTGACTATCTCCTATTGTGAATAGTGGATCCTGTGTTATCTATACCCATTGCTGTCATATTTTAGTTTAATCCTGCCTGTGCTGATAATGAGGAGACTACTGAGAAGCTTTCTCTGCAGAACAGGAAGTGTCAGATGAGTATTACTCCTAGTGGCCAAAGGGAAAACTGCAAGACTTTAGAATTTCTTAAGAATATTGAAAGTGATATGGAAAATAAAAAAAAATTATTGAAAAAATGTGTTTAACATAAGAAAGTGAGTTAAACAATAGGTCAGTTTCTGATTATACATTCCCTTTAATGTAGTAGTTATTGTATTTAAACCATCAAGCTGATAAATCTACTACCATCACAATCACATTATAAAATGCCATTTTGATTGAGTTGTATAACAGATTTTATCATTTAATCTGGTGTTTGGTTGCAATGCAGTTTAAAACTCCAAAACTGAAAGATTTTATTTATCTGTTCAATAGAAGAAAAACATGTTTGTATTAACGTCAATACATCTTCCATTGTGTAAGCAGCTGATTCATAAACCTTGACTAACAATGGTAGGAATGTCCACATTTGCAGTGGAAATATTTTTTGTCAAGAGAACTGATGTATTCCACAGTTCCTATGGGGCCCTAAAATAGTACTACCTCGACATTGTAACATTAAAGCAAAGTTGCTAAAATTAATAAGCCTTTTATTGCAGAAAGAACAATTTCCCAGCTGTTTGGAACTTTCCCTTGGAAAAAAAAAGAGAAAAAAATTCCCTTGCGGGAGGTTTTATTGGTAACTTACATGAAAAGGGATAACCCTGATGAGAAAGCAGGCGTCATAAGGGATGGGGAGGCCTGGTGAAAAAATTACTTTTAAGCACATAGGGTTTGTATAAAAGGAACAATTTTCCTTACACTGTACAGTACTGTGCAAAAGTCAGAGACTCTACCCTTTCATTTCCAAGCAAATGATCATTAAGTACAAGTTATACATCCTTTTGTAGTAGGGAAAAGAAAACAGAAGACAAATTTTAACGATCAATTATACCGAAACATCAACAACTACATACTGTACAGCACAATGTCACATTTTGCATATTTTCCCAATCTTTGACTTAATTGTAACTTACATTCTTTTCAAGAAACTTACCTTCAATTTTTGTAGAGATACACAAACATTGTGGCTGCTACATGCAATCAAACTCACACCCACATACAATGACTAATGGCTGCACAATGAATGTAAAGCACATAGTGTGAGCACATCCTAAAAATTGGTCATAGAGGTTGGGTGCATTTTATGCTTCTCATAATTGAAGTAATCTCAAACACATTTGCAGTCTGGGCTCTACAGTGATCATTTCATTGTTCTGAGCACACCAGAAGGATCTCTGATAAATACCACACGTTTTAGTCTTGGCAGCACTGTGGTTAGCGTTGTCAAATTTTCATAGTCAAACATTTTTAAATGTTTTACATAAAGTAGCAATGCTTGGTTCACTCGTGTGTTAGAAATTCCATTTAGAGTTTCCAGGGCTGATTCCTTAAAAAAATATGGAAAAAATAGTGCCACACGCTGCATTATTTTTTCTGTCAGAACGATGGACATCAAGACAGAAACCTGACTGATCCCATTGTAGTAAGTCTGTGGGGGACCATTGGTGTCCATAATGAAACTCATAAAGTTCCACCTCTGCGACAGAGGCTCTAAACAACCTCCAACACAGTTGTGTGACCTAAAATTGTTTGTATTTACTAGAATTTGTTATGCACCTTGCCCGGTTTAGTGGTAGGTCACCGCTGGCAGCTTTGGCTGAAATTAGCTGGTTGTATTAAGTTGGATGCCCTGCTCCTCTTTTCTGCAATGCTTGTTTTCACTGCCACAGTTCTACCAGAATTAGCCACAGTTTGTTGCTCTATTTGATCATCTTACTCTGCATTTGGAACATTCCAATCTCACTTTTTTATGACTTTCTTTCAACATTAATTTTCGTCTCGGTCATTCTCCATTATGTCCACTTTGCCAAAGATAGAGATGGATGGTGCTGACACTGATGTACCTTGAAAATCACCTTGGATGTTATTCTGGGATGTTTGGTTATCATTCTTATTATTCATCTTTTCAATTTCTTTTACAATTTCCTCTCACAGCCATGTCCCATAGATTTTAAACTTCTGCATAATATGTGCAACTGTAGTAACAGGAACATCAAGCTGTTTGGAGGTGGTCTAATAGCTTTTACCTTTCATATTTTTGTCTATAATTTTATTTCTAATCTCCTGAAAAAACTCTCCTCTTTGCCTTGTTTGGCCCATTTAAATAGGCAGACTGACTGACTACAAGCTTGAAGATACCTGTGATGCTAATTACAGGACACATCTTAATATGTTCATATGATAAAATTATTTTTAATATTTTTTAGGGGTACCATCATTTTTGCCCAGATCAGTTTAATTTTTTTTTTTCAGTTTAATTTTTCAGTTGAACCACAATTCAAATGCAATTTCTGACTTTCATTAGTTGATTTTCAGTAAACTTAAATTCATTATTACTTTTGATAGCTTCAAGTTATTTTTTCTTGATACTGTTCAGTACGAATGTCTCCAGTGTTGTCTACTTGTTAGTTGTAGCTCTGGTTCTTGCTCTGACCATGGCTCTGATATGGACAGAACCTCAAAGGGGCTCTACATCATAGTGGGGTATCCAAATTATCATAGGATAAATAAAGGTGTACCGAGAAAGAAAATCACACCATGCCTTGCTTGTCTGAATACACTTTCTGTCTTTATTCTCAAAATGGCAGGTTTTTATACTTTTTTATGTTAGAGAGATAAGAAAGCATCACATGGGCAGAGCTGTTGGTCTGTGATTGGTTACATCCTTATTTGGGGTATACTGCCTTTAGCTCAGGAAAGTCCAAACCTTGGGTGTAGTCCCAAGAGGCTCCATCTTAGATTATACAGCAGTTATCTTTATAAGCATAACATATAGCGGCCATTTTAGAAACACATTAGAGGAAAGAGTTATAGAGGCAGCTTTTATGTGCCATAATGCAAAGGCATACGTGGTGTTATACTAACTAATACATTAAAATGGAAACACAAAGGATCACACATATAGTTATATAGTTACATAGTTAGTACGGTTGAAAAAAAGACACATGCCCATCAAGTTCAACTAAGGGTGAGTAAAATGTAGTTGAAGGGAGGGAGTCAAGGATTCTAAGCCCAGCCTCCCCACTGGTTAATGCCCTGAAACCCACAAGGCAAGAACCAATCCGGTCCAGTAGAGACCCTATCTCTGACCACAGAACCGTCACCAGCCAGGATCCAGAATATGATATAGTTACATACTCATTTATATTTTTAGTTTCAGGTAGTTATCTAAGCCTTTTTTTGAAACTCTCTACTGTTCCTGCTGTGACCAGCTCCTCAGGCAGGCTCTTCTACAGATTCACAGTTGTTACAGTGAAGAACGCCTTTCTCATCTAGAGATTGAATCCTTTTTTCTCTAGCCGGGAATGTCCCCTTGTCTTTTGAGGGGGCTTTACCTGAAATAATTTTTCCCCATATTTTTTGAAGGGACCATTTTTATATTTATATAAATTAATCATGTGCCCCCAAAGCCATGTTTTTTCAAGACTAAATTAAGTTCAAATCTACTAACCTCTCCTCATAACTAAGATGCTCCATTCCCCTTATAAGTTTGGTTGCTCGTCTTTGCACTCTCTCTAGCTCCATTACATCTCTTCTATAAACTGGGTCCCAGAACTGAACAGCATATTCTAAGTGAGGTTGCACCAATGCTTTATACAGCGGTAGAATTACATGCTTGTCCCGTGAGTCCATGCCTCTTTTAATACACGTCAATATCTTACTTGCCTTAGAGGCAGCTGATTGACACTGCATGCTGTTCTGTAGTCAATGATCTACAAGAATGCCCAGATCTTTCTCCACAAGCGATTCTACAACTTTTTCTCCCCCCCTTAGGACATATGATACCTGCAGATTATTTCTACCCAGATGCAGAACCTTACATTTATCCACATTGAGCCTCATTTGCCAAGTGGCTGCCCAAGCACTCAGTGTGTCCAGGTCTGCTTGCAATTTATGAGCATCTTCCATAGATTGCACTACCCTGCATAGCTTGGTGTCATCTGCAAAAATAGAAATTGTGCTATTGATCCCTTTCCCTATATCGTTAATAAATACATTAAATACATTAAAGAGTTGCATCCACAACAGCTCCATTGCTTTCTATGCTCCGATCTTATTATATGGCCTGTCCTCCTGTCTGCTTTCCCTGTGGCAACTCTTTGTTTTGTTCCTTACCGTGCTACTGCTTCACTGCTTTATCTACACTACTGCTGCCAGTCTCTGATAGGGGCTGTGATATGGGGATTTTCATGCAGCAAAGTTAACACCTGCTTACATGGGTTAATACTAGAGAACAAAAGGGCATTCCCTAGACTCTGCAAACTAGTCTAGTCTGCACCAAATAACTTGGAGCTTTGAGAATCTCTTAGTTACAACATCCTCATTTATTCTCAAGACTTGAGAACAAACGACAGTATGTCTGTTCCATACTACATTTGTGCAAGAACTATCGCTACACTAGATTGCAGACATGTTTGTTTGAGAAGCAAGAACTATCCCTTTCTTGGTTATGTAATTTCTGCAAGGATCTCCTCTTTGCCTCAAAAAGTGGGCCTTACAATTCTCCAGACAGTCCTGGGATTTGAAAAGTACTACTGGCAATTTATTCAGAATTTCACCTTGTACTGCTTTAACCCTAAGGAGATATGAACTCTTGAGACTGTAGTACTAACTTTCAATCCCCTGATGTTTTGCTTCTCCATTATTCTAGTTCTCCCTTATCTGAATTCTGAGAGGGTTTTTTTTTTCTTGAGGTTGATGCCTCCTCAGTAGGAGCTGGTACCATAAGCACTTGCAGAGATATACTATTCTACTGGTGACTGAGTTATTGGCACTGTAGTTTTCCTTGTAAGGGGACATGTGTTAAATGGTGCCAAATTGACTGTCCATTCAGAGATTTATTCCAAATTAAGCACATTGAGAATTGTTCTATCGGTGTGACTTCCTCCTGACTCACCAACCAGCAGAGAGGAATCACAGCGCTTACATGTAGTTTAAACCCTTTCATACTTCCAATTCTTTTTCTGAGCACCTAGAAAACATTATTGACACCTGCTCTATCCTTGCCTGGACAAAATCAGGCTTTACATCATAAGGGGTGGCCCTGGCGCATTCCTCTGTACTGTCTGATCATGCAGGTGCCAAATTTACCAGTGAGTGTTTAAAGTTGTTTTGTTTTTTTTGTTTTTTTTGTACTACCTGTTTTTAGTTCAAAGCCTCCAGGCAAGCACTCCCAGGTCTCCTTCAGTAGTGTCCATTCCTACCAGACCTTCCACTGACATCTCTAGGGACTTTATTGTCAGGACTGGGCAGCGCTCGGCTTGCAGGGAGCAAGATTCTGCAGCAGCTGATCAGCGACCCCACCCTGATAGACAGTCTGCTGGGAGCTGTGTGAGTGACAGAGGTCCAGCCACTCCTGACAGGGGGCGTGTCGCACCAGCCAATGGGAGGACCCGGAGGCCGCTCCAATCAGCTACAGGGGCGGTATCCGGTAAAAAAATTTAAAACCCTGATAGCTGAGTGGTGCGCCGTAAATTTTTCTCCTGGCGCTGTTTATAGGTTTTGTATTTTGTATTTGTTCTTGTGTACCTGCCCCGGGGTTTGTTCCCTGCCCCCCAGCTTGTCTTCTGTTTTGTCCCTCGCCCCCGTTCGTTTTTTTGACCTCGGCTTTTTTTTCGCTTACTCTCTGGTTCTGATGTGTGGCTTTGGCTTTGATTTGATTTGCCCAAACTGTCTACTTTTCTTCCTCCTGCGGCCCCCCGCACTTAGCGCCGGGACTGTGCCCTTGCTCTGTCCCCTGGCACCCGAAGTAGGCAGGGACAGGGGGGCTGGGTTCCGTCATGATCATGTACCTCATTGCGTCATTTTTAAAAGGCCAAAAAGTTGCGCTTACCCTACTATGAACCCCTTTACAGCTTGGAAGAGTCGGGGGCAAAACCCATTAGCCCAGGATTCTGGCGCTGGGGGAGCACAGGAGTCCCCCCATGTCAAGGTCCTGCACTACCTCCTCCTGTGGACCCCCCTTTTCCATTGCCTGACAGGTTCTCAGGAAAACGGGAAGGCCGTTGTGGCTTTAGGGGGTGTTCTGTTTTTTAGGCTCCGCCCCAAAAATGGGGGGAATGGGGAAAAAAGGGGTTGGAATTGTTTGTCCCTACTTCGGGGGTCCCTCTGGGGTGGGCCCTTTTCCCACCCCGCTTGTTTCACCGAACGTTTCTTGGAAGGTTATTTTCCCCCTTGGGGGTATTTTTTGATGCCCCGGGGATGGGAAAAGTTGGGGTCGAGGCCAGCGACCCCTTGAGGCAGGGTAAAAAGTTGTGGGGGAGTATTGCTCAGAATTTCGGGCTGGTGTTTTCCCTTTCTGGGGGAAAAGACCCGCTTTAGTGTCAATTTTTTTTTGGGTTAGCTGACCAGGGTGGTTTTTTTTGGGGGTTCCCCAACCCTGGCTTTTAGTGAGGCAATGGCTTCCTTTCGTTGGACAGACGTTTTGGGAGAGACGTAGAGAGAAGTCTCCCCCGGGGTTCACTCCATAGCACCCACGCCCACGGTTCCGTATAAACCCAGGGGAGCCATGCAAGTGGGGGCTTTTTCTGTCCGCGTGGGGCCGTAGGACTTCTCGCGTTCCAGGGATTTTTCTTAAATATGGCGAAGAGGACAGGGCATCGGGAGTGCCCAAGAGGGGACCAGGTCAGAAAAACCCAGCGCCTAGGTGAGGCAGGAAGATCACCTGGGCAGCGGTATTTCCTATTGAAAAAAATTTGCTGTCCCAGTTAAATTTCATATTTGTCGCTGTCTGGTTCTGGGTGTGCTTTTGGGATTCTGGTTTTGTTCTAATTTTTTTTGTGCGTTTTTCGTCAAATGGGCCTCCCTTGGGAGCCGCTATTGATTTTTAAAGGGTTGGGCTATTGATCCACTCCCTGTCGGGGCACAATCCAATTTTAAAATCTGATTTTGGATGGGGGTCTTCCATCTTATTGAAAGTGTTTTCTTTTTATGGAGGGGACCGCCCACTGAGTGGTTTTGGGGCCCCCCCTGGCTTCAAAAACAAAACCCCGTGTTTGATGGTTCGGGGGTTTTAGTCAGGGGGGGAAAAATGGGGGTTTTTGACAGATTTCCCCCCTCCCTTTTCGGGGCAAAACGATGTAAAGGGCTGATGCTTATCAGAGCTTCGTGCGCCCACGCCCCCAGGGGTTCCCGGCCTATATTGCCCGGGAGACTGTTGTTCAGCTTTTTCCCCCTGATTTACCCACTGGTTTAAAGCCCCACCAGATTGAGCCCTGAAATTGTCCTTTTTCGAAGGTCTTTGTCCCCACTCAGTTGGCTACTAGTTTTAAAGAAATTTTATGTTTTGGTTATCTGGGCATCCGGTGTCTGGCACAAAAAAGCTAAATTTTTCGTAATTTCGGTGGGCGTCATTGCCTTGTGATGTTGGGCCTATGTAGCATCTTTTGAAGTCTGCGTCGGGGGTAGGTTCCCAGAAAATTGTCCTCGGTGAATATGCCCTCTACCATACCCCGAAAAATCAATGGACCCTATCCCATGGATTTTTTTGACAGACCTTTCCTCCCTTCGGAGGGCCAAAACTGTTATTTGGGGGGGAGGGATGTTTGCAAAATGGCCTTTTGTTTCTTTTTAAGGGGGTTTCCGTCATCCAAAAAATGCTGAATCTTTTTCAAAACTTGTCAACTTCATGGGTTAAGAGAATTTTTTTGGGCGAGGGGGGTTTAGTTCGTTTCGATTTTGGAGAGCCCTTTGCAAGGGTTTGGGGATCACCTTTCCTTTTTTCTGCCTTCCCCCAGGACTAATGGGGAGACAGAGGTAAATCAAATGGTAAACAAAAATCCCTTTTTTGTATTGTCCGGGATACTGGGAAAATACTTACCCTTTGGGTTTAATTTGCCATTAACAAACAGGATATACTGTCTAGGCCTAACCCTTTTATGTAAAATGGGTTTTCCCCCTGGCGCGAATTTTTTATGCACATCGATCACACGGGGGTGGATGTTTTCATTAAAGACTGTGCACAGTCGGGCCCGAGTCCCGAAAACTTTTTTTACCCATCATCCAAAGAAAAATCTGATAGCGGCGTCGGTCCAGGGTTTGGGGGGAAAAGTTTGGGTTTCACCCCAAAAAAGCGGGAAAAACCCCCCTTTGGGAAACTCGCGCCCCGATTTGTAGGGCCTATGGGTTCAGGTGGTTAACCCGGGGGGATATCGGCTGAATTACCCTGTTCTCCTATACATAAGTTTCCACGTGCACTTCTTAAGAGGTATATTTGCCTGTGAATTCCCCCTTCTAGACCCCCTTCCCCCGTTTGAAGAGGGGGGGGGTTAGATTTTTAAGTCGCCTGTATTTTGGTTTTCGTAAGGTCCAAAGGTTTACAGTACCGGTCCAATTTGGGGAAAGGGTATGGGCCCCAGGGGGAAAATCATGGGGTTCCCGGGAAAAAATTTATCCATGTGATGACCTGAGGGAATTCCATGATTCCAACCGGACAAAAACCAGGAAGGGGTTCCGGTGGCCCCCCCCTAAAAGGGGGGGGACCGCAGGGCTGGGCAGCGCTCGGTTGCAGTGACAGAGTTAGCAGGTATCACGACCTCCCCTGATGACGTCTGTGGGGCTGTGTGAGTGCAGGGTCCCGCAAATCCTGACAGGGGGGTTTTTCCCCACAGCCCAATGGGGGGCCCGGGGCCCCTCCAATCAGATAAGGGGGAGTATCCGGGGAAAAATTTAAATCCCCCCTTTTCGTGTGCTGCGCCTGTGAAATTCTCCTGGTTGCCTAATTACTTGTTTTGTATTTTGTATTTGCTTCTCTGTGTACCTGACCTCGGCTTGTTCCCCTGACCCCGGCTTGTCTCCTGATTTTGTACCTCGCACCCGTTCATGTTTGACCTCGGCTTGTTTACGTTTATCCCTCTGATTCTGATTTGTAACTTTGGCGTTCCCGTTTTGGTATTGACCCGGACTGTCTGACTATTCTTCCTCCTGACGGCCCCCCAGCACTCTAGAAGCGCAGGGGCTGTCGCCCAGTTGCCATCTGCCGCCTAGGGCAGCACGTCAAGTAGGCAGGGACAGTGGACTGGGTTCCACTCAGGGCTCACTGTACCTCCCTTGACGTGACATTTATCAAGAATTTACCTCTGGCTCAGAGTTCGACAAATATCTGTGTGTTGTTGGATCAGTTTTCCATAATGCCCCTATTTAGATTGCCTTTGCCATTGTATATAGCCATATAAATCTCCCTGAATGTTTCTTCAGGTTACCATCTACAAAGTATTTGCCAAATGAAACAGATTAACCACATTTTTGAGCAATTTCGGCATAGACTAATTTATCCACAAAAATCATATTTAAGGGTCTTATAGCAAATCACCTACAGAAGCAGTATATGCTGTTAAAGTTTGTCAGCAGCAAAAATAAACAAGGCCCTGTGCTACTGATAAGACACAGCAGGTAATGAAGTCATCATCCTGGCCAGGGCTTTTAGAGCAGATAGAGGTGGTTGGAAATCCAGGAAACCTTCTGTACACCAGCAAGAGATAACAACTGAGCTAACTCTAAAAAGGAAGCAAAATCTGGACAGCAATGTATTTGGTAATAATCTTATTTACCTTTACCTACATGTTTAAAGCAATGATAATTATTTTTTGTGTTTTAATGCAAGATTTCTTCTTTCTTTTTTCTTGAGCTACTATATATCAGTATAAATTTCTTTCAACTGTATAGGATAGCATCCCTGACCAATAGGAGCCAATGCGCCTTATAGAGGGGTATCCACTATAGGTATTTGTCAGTCCTCCCCATGTATCCCTCTAGCATAACTTAATTTAGATTTGAATCAAGTGTATAGCTTGATTTTCCCTATTGTTAAAAGATGCATGCTACCCGCTTACTGCCAACTATGTTTGCAATATGCCTTTAAATCCTTACAGCAACTAGAATATAATGACTGTAGTTTTCACAGTGTAGCACTTGTTTTAAGAAGTTTCAAGCCAATTCTACATGACTACAAAACTAAGCAGAGAACCCTTTACTCCCCTTCTTCCTATTTCCTGCATACCAGGTGATCAAATGACTTCTGCTTCTGCTTCTGTGGACGTTGTGTCATCACTCAGTGGGTGTGCTTTGAAGCTAGGCTCAGCTCAGAAACACTGTAGTGGGTGTGACCTGAGCAGAGAGAGAACTGGCTGCCTCTAGGGACTCATCAGTCACTATGTAAACTGAGGTGCTGTCAGGAATGTAGTCATTCAAATACAGAGCTAGAGGCTGCAACCAGAAGACTTGCACGGTTAGATTGGCTGAATGTGCATTAGGACCTCTGAGATGATCCAGCAACAGTCAGAAAAAAGTCTACCTACTGCTCTTTATATAGTAGCAGTGCCAGGGCAAAGCATTGTGAGATGCTGCCCTGACATCACTGGGTGCAGGGAAGATGTCACATCCCCCACGGCAGGCACACAGATTCCCATGAACAAAAACTGCTTTCTGTGGGAGATGTGACATCACCGACCTTTCTTGGATGCTAGATAGGATATGCAGTGTACAGGAAAGCTGTGTGATGCCACATTCCCCACAGCAATCAGGGTTACAATGATGGGATAGCCATGTACCTGCTGTGGGAGATGTGCAGCATAAATGTACATAAAAATATATAAACCAAATTATATACATGCATACATTATATACATGTATTGCATATATATAGGATGAGGAAAGAATGTATTTTTACCATGTCACAAACTGACTGCGCTACACACAGACAGCTGCAGGAAACCAAGGATTGAAGCGGAGCAGATATGCAGGGACATGAGGTATACATGTCTGAGAATGATAATGTGCAGCGCTAGGAGGATTAAGGGGCGGGTGTAGAGAAGTCCTAGCGTGTTCTGGGACTTGTAGGAAATAGCTGAAGAAGAACTACTGACACTCCCACAACCAGGAAGTTTCACTGATCTTATGATAGATGAATGAGGGCCAAAAGAAAAGAAACAAATGAAGGTAGTGGGATATCTTTACTTTTCAATATAAATGCTGTTTATAGTGTTCTATGAAATCTTTAAACTCCTTTAAGTCAGACTTTTAGCCAGAAACATAAGTTCAATGTAGTTTTTACTAAATGTTATGCTTTGATGCAAAATTGCATGAAGGTGCCTATAATTGTAAAGTGCTAGATAGCATATAACAAATGTCTTTATTTAAAAATATAGGCGTATGGAGGAATAACATGATTTGTTTTAATCTTTTATAATTCAGGTTTTGTGTTTGCCAAAAATTGTGTTTTGTGTCCTTGCATTAGATGGGTTAAAAGTAAAGCTTACAGACTTTAGGCTCGTGCTCTATCAAATGTTGTACAGAATTTTTCTATTTGTTTTAACCACACTGTATTGGTGGTCTATAATCGATTGCATGACTTATTCGTCCCCTCTGATTTGCACCTTATTTCCCCTTCATTTCTTATGCATGTGGAATATCTTCAGAAACATTTTTTTAGATATTTTAGATGAAGATAAAACAGAAATTTACTAAATTTCACAGCTGCTTCTAGGAAGACTCCTTTGTTCATGAAAATAGAAAATATAAAGTAGTAGTTTTCAAACCAAAGCCTTGAGAAATAAAATATTGGTTGATTTTGTATTCTGCTTTATGTTAAAGAGAACCCGTCACATAGATTATGCCCCCCTTGCTGAGGACAGAACAAGCTAGTGATAGACTTGCTGTTTCCAGTGCTGTGTCCCTTATTCTGTAAGATGCTGTAGTTTTAAAGGATTTAATGCTCAAATCAGTCAGTTTGCAGCCCTAAAAGACTCCAGCTTACTAATGAGCAGGTGTTAGCCCCGCCCACCCAAGGCTAGCCCCATCCACCTGTCAGTTATTCACATTTTTCTACCTATTCAAAGTAATAGGTTAAAGGGAACTTGTCACATAGATTATGCCTCCCTTGCTGAGGACAGCACAAGCTAGTGACAGACCTGCTGCTTCCAGCGCTGTGTCCCTTATTCTGTAAGATGCTATAGTTTTAGAGAATTTAATGCTCAAATCTTATTCATGAGCAGGTGTTAGCCCTGCCCACCAAAGGCTAGCCCAGCCCACTGATCATTATTCACATGTTTCTACCTATTCAAAGTAATAGGTTTATCAGTTGAGGTGGGAGTGGCTAGCCCCAGATGGGCGGGGCATGAAAAAATGACTCTTTATATAACTCTTTTCTGGCTGAAAACTGCAGATTTGAGCAGGAAATACTCTAAAACTATAGCATCTTACAGAATAAGGGACACAGCGCTGGAAACAGCATGTCTGACACTAGCTTGTGCTGTCCTCAGCAGGGGTGGCAAAAATTATGTGACAGGTTCTCTTGAATCAGTTGTGAAGTGGGCAGGGCTTGCCTCAGGTGGGTTGGCCATGGATTAAACTGACTCTTTTCATGAAAAATACTCTGAAACTACAGCATCGTACATAATAAAGGACACAGCAACACGGGAACAGCATGTCTGTCACTAACTTGTGCTGCCCTCAGCAAGGGGGGGTATAAACTATGTGACAGGTTCTCTTTAAAGGCTTTTTATTACTTTTAATTTCCCATGATAAAGAAAGGACCTTAGATTGAGCACAGCATGATCAGGGAGTAGCTGGGGGAAGAAGGGGTTTTGGGCAGTTAGACAATTAAGGATTAAGCCTTTAGTTCTGAAAAGAGAGACAGTTTGGCCAAGGTGAGCTGGTGATTGGTTCTCTGGTCATTGGAACTGGCGGACAGGTTTGTTAGCTGTGTACCCGTACCCCCCACACTCACTCCAGCTGAGTATTTCCACCAAACCTATGTTCAAAATGCAGCCAGAAGAGTAATAGGTTGTTTTTTTTAGCAGTGTTGTTCGCTCATCATAGCAGCCTTCAGTAAAGAGGCCTTTATAGGTACTGATAGATGGTATTTTTTTTATTTTTTTTTTGGGGGGGGGGGGTTAAACGGCGATATGGTGGTCCCACCTTGGTGGAAGTGGCAGTTAGTTCCTGCTTGAGCGGTTGCAGGAATAAAGTTTTAAATAAGCTGGAAGGCAGGAGCTGGAAGTTTTTTGTCATCTTTGAACCAGCAGTGTGACTGAGGTATTTTAGTAGCTTTGTGGTACTGCAAAACATAGGGCCATCTAATAACTCCTCAGGACACTTCTCCTTACACTGATGTTTCTTTATGATATAAATCACAATACAATAAAATCAAGTACCTATATATTTTTTGTTGAATCAAGTTTAGAACTAAACTAATTAGTTTTTAATGTTGTCCTTCAATTGAGGTCATTGTTAAGCTAAACCTGAATAGTAGTAACTTGATTTGGATCCTATTAAACTGAATTTAGGCAGAATTTGCAGAAAAATCATCCCTTATGAGCTGCCACTTTACCCCATCCACCTACCGCTGATTGACAGTTTCCTATCTATTGCTGTAAACAGGTAAAAACTGTTGATTAGCAGTGGATGGACAAGATTAAATGATGGCTCGTTACTCATGTATTGGACCCATCTCTGGTATCCAAAGGGTAGCCTAAAACTAGAAGACTGACTTCATATCTGCAGTGTTTTTTTATATGTTTAACCATTGTTGGCATTACACTGACTCCAAAATCCAAAAAATAAATGTGCATACATGTTTTCTTAGTTTTTCTGATTAAGAACATGCCTGTTTCATACTTCTGCATAGCTGTACAAAACTGTAATTCAAAATTCAAGGAATGCTGGTTTACAGTCACTGTGGTAGCAGTTTTGGTGCCTGAAGCAATTCTTACTTTTACTGACCGTACAAATCTACTTTTGTCTATATTACTTATATCTTGCTACTGTTGTGTTCCATTTTCCTGACTGGAGAAAACTGAAGATAGCATATTGTAAAGTATATTGTCATTACTATGGGGCAACTGTGGAAGACACCATGAAGATAGTTAAAGGGTCGGGCGGAAAAATAATATTCTCTAAATAATAGCTCTTACAAAGTTTAGCACTCTTCTATGTACTTCATAAAATTTTCTGTGGGCTTCCTACAGTTCTAAACCTGTTTAATGATAAGAACCTTAGTAGAGCTGTGTGTCTGGACACACCAACACCAGCTCTTTGTCAAGCCCAGGAGATCAGGTGAACAAAGGGGTGTGTTTTTGTCTTGGCAAACTTGGAAGCAACACCCCTTTGGTCCACCCATTCATTAGCATTCATCACAACGGAGCAAATGGGGGCCACCATTTGCCAAGACTAAGGTTGGAAGGATTGAAAATAGCCAAAGAACTCAAAAGGATTTTTTTTTGTTTGTTTTTGCGGGACAATCCCTTTAAGGCAAGCATGTGTGAGTTTCAACTATATAGACCAAACATAGTATAAACAAACCTAACTAATCTGATTTCAGTAATAATCTTACTAGTAAAATTTAGAATTTACAGCTAAAATAATCATTTCCATCTTTCAAATGAATTATTTTGTATGTTTTGCTCATACCACAGCTGGTGTTATCTGGACGGCTCAGCCATAACCAAAAATCACATTTCTCACTGACTTTAAATTAAGTCCAAGAACTTGTTAGAAGATAATGTGAATGTTCTAATTAATGACATACATGTGTGTACATTTTCAGTAAATGGAAAGAAATGAGGCAAAGGTGTGGGCGAACATTATGATAGTAGGGTTTTTTCAGCTTCAAAATAAAATAATTAATCACAAAAGGCATAAAGAGTTTTTTAAAGTGTAATATTAAGTAAAAATTAATGGATATTTAAGGATTTTTCTCTCTCTTGGTATGTACTGTAAGGCAGTAACTGGGAAGGTCCCAGCCAGGTTCTTCGCATGTACGTTGTAAAGCGACTACAGGAAAAGCCACATGATTTTGCCTCTGTAAAACGGTAGATACATGTCACCAAGGTACCTGACCTTTGTGAGGTAGGAGTCATTATGTTAGATGTGTCAGCTATAGTAAGCTGTTGGAACGTGATGTTTAGTATTGCTGTCAAGAAACAGTTGATCTCTGACGGCTTTTACTGAGAGAGGTAATAGTAATGGGTGGGTGACTACTCCCCATGTTCCAGGCCAGGATTTAGCTGGCCTATATAAACTCAGCTGAGAAGGGGTGTGTCTTCTACACAGGACAAGGCGATTGGCCTGAGAAGCAATACACAAAAGGTAATCAGTGTCTGCCACATGGCTTATGGTTACTAAGGTAGTAGTGAGAGAAACTAATTATGATAGTTAGTGCTCGGATGAGCAGGAGTTTTGTTAACATTTATTTTTACACCCATTACCATGGACATGTATTTATGCCAATATAAATACAAGAGGACCTGTATTTGGACTAGGAACTCTATCTGTTTCTCTGTGGAAATTGGACTTTGCTGTGATCCCAGAGCTGTAATTGCTCACAATACACATACCGTGGATTGAAAAAGTATTCATGCTTCTTTAATTTTTCCTAACTTCTAAATGTTACACTCCCAAACATATATGTATTGTATGTAATAAAGCAAGACAAAATAGCAAGTACTTGTTAAGTGTAAAGAAACTGACACATGCTTTTCCAAATTTTTACAAATTAAAAAACTGAAAAGTGTGTTGTGCATATGTAATCAGCCCCCTGTACTCTTGATACCCCTAAATAAAATACAGTACGATCAATTGCCTTTAGAAGTCATCTAATAAGTAAAAAGAGTATATCAATATGTAATTTATTCTCAGTAGAACTACAATTGTTTTTTGAACAGTTGGTTTGTTAGCAGGGGCATAACTAGGGGAAGAAGGAGCTGCTCCCAGCCGACAGTGCAGACACCCCTCCTCCCCCGTCCCGACCGTACACGCAGCAGCTGGAAACAGTGTGAGCACGGAGCAGAGGGGAGGAGGGGGCTGCTGAGGGAGCAGCTCCGTGGAGCTGTGAGGAGATAGTGCTGCTCCCTAAGGATATTACCTACGTTATGACCATGGGGGCCCGGCAGGAAGTTTCTGTTTGTTGCCGGCCGGACCCCCAAGGAGTACTGGCACCATAGTCAAGCAGCTGTAAAAGGTTGCTGCTCTCCTTCACCCTGCAGGAAGACTTCACTATGCTAACTGCAAGCAGTCTTGCCTTTGAACACTCGGAGGGCCCGGGCGTTCAGAGGCAGTATGCGAACTAGTATGTTCACTGCCGGCAACTACCAGGGGAGCAGACATGTTAGAAGCTGCCCCGGGGCCCGGGCCTTCTAAGAGCCCGGCCCCGGAGCAGCTGCTACGTCTGTTAGACGTTAGATAATGTTAGATAACATTAGTGAACAAACAACATCATGAAAACCAATGAATACACCAGACAGTGCAGGGATAAAGTTGTGGAAAAGTGTACTGCAGGCTTAGGCTTTAAAGAAAATAGCCCAAGCTCTAAGCATCTCACAAAGCACTGTTAAATCCATCATCCATAAGTGGAAGGAGTTTGGCACATCTGAAAATCTAATAAGACATTGCCGTCCACCAAAACTGACAGCCCAGACAAGGAGAACACTAATTAGAGAAGCAGCCAAAAGACCTAGAGTCACTCTGGAGAAGCTGCAGAGATTCACAGCTTAAGTGGGAGAATCCGCCACAGGACAACTATTAGTCGTGTACTCCTCAAATCTTGCCTTTATGGTAGAGTGGCAAGAAGAAAGCCTGTTTTGAAAGCAAGCCATAATAAGCTCAGTTTTTGTACACAGTTCCAATCAAAATTATTCAATCCACAATCAACATTGCACATTACTTTCAGCTGTTTGCAGAAAAATCATACAAGAACAATTTTAATAGCCCAATACAACTAGTGTAACAAGTGGTTTCTCCAAATTCCATAAAACATTTTAATGACCACTGCAGACTAAGACTGATTTAACCCCTTAATGGCAAGACTCCTTAGTAGTAAGCAGAGCTCTCTCTTGCAGTCATGGCCTGCTGCAAATGTGATGAATAGCCAGACACCAGCATCTGACAACATTCCTGAGGAATCTTAGCCCAATTATCTGGGGCAATTGCACTAAAATTTTTGAGTTTGCCTGCTGCAACCACCTTCTTAAAATAACACCAAAAAGTTTTTAGGGAATTAAAGTGAGTCAACTGTGAATACATTTTCCAGGACTTTGTCTGACCTACTGGAAAGTCCAATAATGCCTTAGCTTCATTCTTCTCACATAAGACATGTCATTTTCTTCTATGATTTCCTGATACTTGGTTAAATCTGTCTTATTTTTTTTTTTTGTAACAATGACTAAGATCAGACAATTAATACCCCCTCCCCTCAACACCACCACCAACTTAATTTGATTTTCCACATATTAGAATATTTTTGTATGGCATTAAATTCTGTCTAGGGTTTAAATACTCTAATCCGCATTGTTTGGGAAAAGTCCCATTGTGAGACCAAAATTTGGCATCTAAAACAAAAAGAAAAATGACAAAAGCAAGGGATTTGGCCTACTATTTGGGGTGTGTTCCTACCTATTGTTGGCGCAAATGAGGCTCCTATAGTTGGTTGGGGGAACTTTCACTGTTTGGAGTCTAACATGTTTTTGTGGTAAATGGCTCATCAGAAAAAGTAAATGTAACTGCACGGTAATCACTTATGTGTGAAGAGCCTGTGTACACTGGTATCTGCCACTACATGGTCACTATATGGAGGTTATATACAGTCTGCAGAACCTGTTTATACTGCTATATACCACTATATGGTCACTGTATGGCGGTAATATACAGTGGGCAGAGTCTGTGTACACTGGTATCTATCACTATATGGTCACTATATGGAGGTTATATACAGTCTGCAGAGCCTGTGTACACTGGTAATTACCACTATGTGATCACTGTATGGAAGTAATATACAGTCTGCAGAGCCTGTGTACACTATCATCTACCACTTTATGATCACTGTATGGAGTCAATATGCAGTCCGCAGAGCCTGTGTACACTAGTGACTACTACTCTATGGTCACTGTATTGTGGTGATATAGAGTCTACAGAGCCTGTGTACACTGGTAACTACTACTATATGGTCACTGTGTTGTGGTTATTTACAGTATGCAGAGCCTGTATGCAACTGCTATCTACCACTGTATGATCACTGTATGGTGGTAATATACTGTCTGCAGAGCCTGTACACTGGTATCTACTATGTTATTGTCACTGTATGGTGGTAATATTGGTCTTAGTATAATGGTTTATATTCAATAGTGGTACGATGGTATTATTCAGACCGGTGGTGATATGTGGTCATGATGTGATGGTATTATTAGCAGCTTGTATATTGTTGCTATTGATATTATTGGTCTTGGTATACTAGTTTGCTCAGTAACATTATGATGGTATTAGTCACTATATGGTATTGATATGTGGTGTATTATTTGGTTCGTGTATATTGCTGTTGTTGATCTTGGGTTTAATACATTGATTTTTGTCAGTAACAATATGATGGTATTATTCACTATATGGTGGTGATATGTGGGGTATTACTTGTTCTTTGTATATTGTTGTTATTGGTAATATTGGGCTTTATATACTGGTTTGGTCAGTGACATTATGGTGATATTAGTTACTATATAGTGGTGGCATGCACTGATAATGTGGCCCTTGTATACACACTGACCCGCAGAATACAGAGACCATGTCAATTAAACTGTTCAGTATAAACTCCAATGAAAACTAAACCCAGAAAACAAAGGCACAATTGCATTTGTTTCCTACTCACCCCCCCTTTTTGGGGGAGGGTTGGGAGCAAGAGGGAACATACACTTTGGATGTATAACTTTTTTAGGCCCCATTTGAAATGTATTTTCTTCTATTAGACACTCCCTTTAAATAGAAATAATGTTCTGATTTTCTGCAGCTTGCTACACTGTAAGACATCCATCATATCAAGTAGGAAACCTGTTGTTAAAAAGTATTGGCTAACAGCCGTTGTGTGGGGGTAGAGGAGTCCAAGCTGAAGTTTTGCACGGGCCAATGAGCCTCTAGCTATGCCCCTTGGTGTAAGAAACACAAAACACACTAAGGTTAAAGAAACAAAGGGCAACATATATGAACGTTGGCACTTACAAGCCAGTTCTAAATAGCTTTAAGGTAGTGTAGGATCTGCCAGAATGTATAAACCTGTTCTTCTGCAGTTCATACATACAGCCATATTGTAGTACCAATACAAAAAGACCATCTTTAACCTGGTCTGGCTGTTCTGTTATGCTCCAAAGCCCAACATGCGGACCACCACCCATCCCCAGCAGCGTATGGGAAGAGGGGACATGAGTGTGCCCGTGATCCGACATGTGGGCTGGGCGCCTCGTAACAGTACACCCCCATTTGGCCTCTCTCTCTTTCTCGAATGTAGAAACTTTAGCACCAACTCACGGTCCCAGATGTTGTCATCCGGCTCCCATGACCTGTCCTCCGTTCCGAACCCATTCCAGTCAATAAGAAAGTGTTGTTACCCCCCGGATCGTCTTCATGGCCAAGATCTCTTTCACCATATAGACGTTGGTGGAATCAGCTTTAGGGGAAGGAGAGATGACTTTCCGAGAGAAACGGTTCAAGACTAACAGTTTCAGCAGAGAGAGTTTGTGATGCGCATTGTAGGCAGAAGCCGGAGCATATAAGACACTGTGTTGATGCGCCTCAGTACCTCGAATGGTACTAGGAAGCGGGGGCGCAGTTTGTAACTAGGGATCTTAAGCCGAGTATATCTAGCCGAGAGCCATACCTTGTCACCGGGAGCAAAGATCGAGGGAATGTAGAATGTGCCAGAATGTATAAACCTGTTCTTCTGCAGTTCATACATACAAGCATATTGTAGTACCAATACAACAAGTCTGGCTCAGGCATCACCTTTAAACTGGCTCTTTCTGTTCTAACTGTTCTGCGCCAAATCTTTGGTGCATTAAAAAGTGTTATGCAGGAGCTTTTCACAACAAAGTTTGGAATGCGACTATTCATAAATCTTTAGGTCTACTAAAGCTTTTTGATGACAGATAACTCACACAGCCCTAATCTTACATGTCACCCAAAGTATCCTAATCAGACAGATATCTTTGTAATAAGAATAACAATAGAAATCATGATAAAGTTTTCTTTTTATAGAAGATACTTGTCTTTGTAACAGGTGTAAAAGAGCATTAGAGAGATCTCTGTACTGCCCATTCATATATTTATATACTGTAAACTACTAAGCCATATTTTTCTAAACTGAATAACAACAAATATGGTAACCTGCCTATGGTTGCACTGCAATGTACTGCATTCCTGTAATTACTGTAACGGTTGGAGTAGTGGTTATTCTGGACCACCACAAGCAGTGATAGAAGCCGCGCCTGGGAACAGAATCTAAGTAGGTCCCGAATATTTTGCAGAGCCCACCCGAAGGCTGGTTGGGCTTGCTGCAGCGGGAGTCCTATCTGGTCGCTACCCCTGATGTAACTTGTTTGCGATGGCAGCCAAGGTGCAGCGAGATACTGAATCATGAACACACTTGTAGAACAAGAAGGTCAGAGCAGACTGCAAAGATTTTTAGTTAGAAAACCTAACAACAGGTCAGGAACTGATTGATGTGGTTGGTATTGCTGAAACATGGCTGGACTCCTCGCATGATTGGGGTGTCAACCTTCAAGGTTTTAAGCTATTTAGGAAAGACAGAGTGAACAGGAGGGGAGAAGGAGTGTGTTTGTATGTAAGGAGTGATATGAAGGCAAATGTGAAAGAGGAAATAGAAAGCGGAGTAACTAAAAATGTGGAAACATTGTGGGTGGAAATATAAGAGGGGATTAATGCAGAAAAGGTTATTTTTAGCGTAATCTATAGACCCCCTAACATCACTGAGGAGACAGAAGAACAGGTTCATAATCAAATGGTGCGGGCAGCACAGTGAGGTACAGTGGTAATAATGGGTGATTTTAATTACCCAGGCATTGACTGGGGTCACGGTTCTGCATCAACTGAAAAGGGAAGAAAGTTCCTCAATCTGTTAGTGGATAATTTTATGGGGAAATTTGTGGAGGAACCCACTACAAGTGATGCTCTGTTGGATCTGGTCATTTCCAACAAAGCAGAACTTGTTGGAGCGGTCACGGTTTCTAAAAATCTAGGTAACAGTGACCACAATATAATTCATTTTAACGTTAACATGAAAAAAGAAAAACAGAGCGGGAGGGCAAAAACATTTAATTTTAAAAGGGCCAATTTTGCCTTATTGAGGGACGCAATACAAGACATATACTGGGAGCAGCTATAAGCAAGTAGTAATGTAGAAGCCAAATTGGAGAGCTTTAATATACTGTGGGGAAATTTATTGCAAAATATATTCCTATTGGTAACAAGTATAGGCGACTAAAACTAAAACCAACATGGCTTCTACCTTCTGTTAAGAGGGCAATAAACAATAAAAAAAGGGCATTTAAAAAATTTAAGTCAGAGGGCTCGGCATCAGCCTTTGAAAATTACAGAGAGCTTAATAAAATCTTTAAAAAGTGATAAAAGCAGCTAAAATTCAAAATGAAAGGCAGGTGGTCAAGGACAGCAAGACTAACCCCAAGAAATTCTTTAAGCATATAAATGCCAAAAAGCCGGAGTCAGAGCAAGTAGGATCCTTAAAAACTTGAGATGGGGAGCTGGTAACTGGGGACCAGGAGAAGGCAGAGGTACTAAATAGGTTCTTCAGCTCAGTATATACTAACAAAATGAGAAAATAGTTGATGGGGGTGGGCCGAGTGCAGATGTAGGTGGTGCCAGTATTGATAATACATAATCTGCTATAATTAATTGGCTCAGTGTAGAAAAAGTCAAAGTCAAGTTAAATAAACTGAATGTGAACAAGGCTCCAGGCCCTGATGGCATACACCCAAGAGTTCTTAAAGAGCTCAGCTCGGTTATCTCTGTGCCCCTGTATATGATATTTAGATTCCCTGGTGACTGGTATAATACCAGGAGACTGGCACAAGGCAAATGTAGTTCCCACCTTCAAAAAAAGGTCCAAATCTTGTCCAGGTAATTATAGGCCAGTAAGCTTAACATCTGTTGTGGGAAAAATTTTTGAGGGGCTCATAAGGGACTATATAAAGGAATATGTGGCTGAATATAATATTATAAGTGATTGCCAGCATGGTTTTACTAAGGACAGAAGTTGTCAGACCAATCTGATCTGTTTTTTATGAAGAGGTGAGTAGAAGTCTGGATAGCGGGGCAGCTGTGGATATTGTGTTTTTAGACTTTGCAAAGGCGTTTGACATTGTCCCTCATAAGCGTATATTAGGTAAATTAGAATCCATTGGGTTAGAGATAACAGTGTGTAATTGGATTAAAAACTGGATATCGGATCGTACTCAGAGAGTGGTGGTAAATGACTCCTACTCTGAGTGCTCCCTGGTTATGAGTGGTGTGCCCCAGGGCTCTATATTGGGTCCTCTTTTATTTAATGTATTTATTAACGATATAGTGGAAGGGATCAATAGCACGGTTTAAATTTTTGCAGATGACACCAAGCTATGCAGGATAGTGCAATCTATGAAAGATGCTCATAAATTGCAAGCAGACCTGGACATACTGAGTGCTTGGACATTCACTTGGCAAATGAGGTTCAATGTGGATAAATGTAAGGTTCTGCATCTGGGTAGAAATAATCTACATGCATCATATGTCCTAGGGGGAGAAAAACTTGGAGAATCACTTGTGGAGAAATATCTGGGCATTCTTGTAGATCATAGACTAAAGAACAGCATGTAGTGTCAATCAGCTGCCTCTAAGGCAAGTAAGATATTGTATTAAAAGAGGCATGTAATCGCGGGATAAGGATGTAATTCTACTGCTATACAAAGCATTGGTGCGACCTCACTTAGAATATGCTGTTCAGTTCTGGGGCCCAGTTTATAGAAGAGATGTAATGGAGCTAGAGAAAGTAAAAAGACGAGCAACCAAACTTATAAGGGGAATGGAGCATCTTAGTTATGAGGAGAGGTTAAGTAGAATTGAACTTATTTAGTCTTGAGATGACTTCGAGGGGGACATGATTAACTTATATAAATATATAAATGGTCCCTACAAAAAGTATGGGGAAAAATTATTTCAAGTGAAGCCCCCTCAAAAGACAAGGGGACATTCCCTTCGACTACAGAAAAAAGCATTTAATCTCCAGAGGAGAAGAGGGTTCTTCAATGTGAGAACTGTGAATCTGTGGAATAGCCTGCCTGAGGAGTTGGTCACAGGAGGAACTGTAGACAGTTTCAAGAAAGGCTTAGATACCTACCTGGAACTAAAGAATATTAATGCGTATGTAGCTATGTAAAATTCTGGATCTGGCTGGTGGAGGCTCTTGGGTCAGTGATCGGGTCTCCACTGGAGCAGATTGGTTCTTGCCTTGTGGGTTTCAGGGAATTAAGCAGTGGTGAGGCTGGGCTTGAAGTCCTTGTCTCTCTCCCTTCCCCCACATTTTCCCCACCCTTGGTTGAACTTGATGGACACGTGTCTTTTTTTCAACCATACTAACTATGTAACTATCACACACAGGACTCGCAGATACATTGGACCAGATTTTCAAGAACCATCAAGGAAAATGAACTGTTAATATCACTCAAAATAATGCATTAAACAAAGAAAAAAGAGGATTTGATACCAAAAGATAAAAATATATAAATCTTTATTCATAATTAATTATAAATTCAAAAACAAAAAATACAAAGAACAAAGAAAAAAACATGATCAAGTAAATAACAGGACAACAAAACTAACAAACAACAGGACAACAACAAGCAGAGTCCATCATAAACATTGTCATAAATTATCACTAATCATGATTACATAAGTAACCATAGCTAGAATTAGAAGTACATGATAAAGATATCAAGACAAAAATAAAGTATAAAAGTCAATTACCCATAGTAGGGGACTCAAAGCTTGCTTGCACTTTCACCCATTTTTATCTTTTGGTACTAAATCCTCTTTTTTCTTTGTTTAACTATGTAACTATGTAAGACAGGAACGCACTCTGGAACACATTCTCTATGGTACTAGCCACTATAAATCTGGCAGGGAACCAGAGGAGGTGTTCCGGTTATATAAGGTCAGCGCCCGGCAATTAACCAATTACCAGCGCACTGTCCCTCAGAGATCCGGCAAGCGTGTGCCCTAGGGAGAGAGGATGCGCGCACCAGAGGAGCAGGAGCACGACAAGGTGAGTAACCATAGGCAGTAAGAGTGCGCCCACAGCCCAACATACGGGCCGGGTGCCTCGTAACGATTACTTTGGCCACCTTCCTTTGCACATGCTCTACTTCAGTTGTACCTTTCTTATACACAGGTCCCTAAAATTGTACACAATGAGGCCCATTTATTATGGTAATTGCACCAGGATTCTGGTGCATTGTGCACCAAAACACTTGCATACATGCTTTCCACAACATTTATTATGTGTTCAGACAGTTTATAGACTGATTTGCACCTTGTCTGACAAAAAGAATGTGACCTCCACAAAACGGGCGTGATTTTGTGAAAAGGAGGGGTAACTTAGCATTCAACGCCTTGCGCCAAAAAAGCTTCAAAAGTTTGGCACGATTAGTAGCATAAAGTTTATCAACTCATAGTAGGTGTAAATTAAGACTAAACAGTCAAAACATGCTCCAGATTCATAAACACTATGATAAATGTGGCTCATTTTAAACTGTCTTGTCTAAGTGTATACTGTTTAAGTATTAGACAGTATTAATAAATCTGCCCCAAAATTTCCATATGCAGCCTTAAAGGGTTGTTTTCACCATGCCGTTTCACAAAGACTGCTCTTTACAGCCAGCTTCAGGTTCCCACTTCCTGGTTAGGCTGTGGGTGATTCTACAGCAGTGACTGACATTTCAGCTCTGCTATCTCTAGTTGAGCTTTTTAAAGGGACATTAATAATGAAGAGGTTTTAACAGCAAGGCACAAGACTGCAGAACTCTAAAGGGTTAAAGTTGATAAGAAACAGCAGGGAGGAACATCACCATTGTGATCACCCTGACCACTGCTGCTAGAGCAGTGATAGGAGAGACAGATGATCAGAGAAAGATCTTCGGTAACTAGCTCTGAAGGGAAGTAAAATCAGAACAGCAATGTATTTCCTACTAGACTTTATTTATCTTTTTCTACATGTATAAAGCTAATTAATGTGGTGAGCAAACCCCTTTGTGTTGAGAATACACCTTTAGCAGTGAGCTATAGAGTGTGTAGAGGCAAAACTGCTGTATGTTCTTATAACGGGCATCTATGCCTCTTTTGATGCTTTTAATATTTTTATTTGCCTTGACAACAGCTGCCTGGCACTAGCTGTTAAAGTGTTAAAGGTAATTTCCTGTCTACCAACATCCTCAAGCAGGCTCGGAATGGCCCACCAGGGAGTCAGTGAAACCCCCGTTGGGCCCAGACCTCCAGTGGCAGTACTGCCTCCACAGGAGTCCTCTGTCCCTAGCATTCAGAAGCAGAGCAAGGGACTATGCTCTTGATTCCTGGGACTGCGCTTGGCTCCGTTATTCAGCCTTAGGCCACCATTATATTATCGTGTCGCCTACACAAGACTTCACTTGAAGCCAGCCTGCCACTCACCTCGTCAGGGGAACGGGAGAGAGGGGAGGTTTTTTTTTTTTTTTTATATGAGCACCTACCTACCTATTACCTACCTAACTCGGACCCACCATCACCTACATGATGCCTACCTACATACCTAGAACCTACCTAACTGGGGCCCACAAATCACCTAACTACATGGGGCCTACCTATCTACCTGGGGCCCACCTATCTACAACCTACCTAAATGGCTCCCCCCTATAACCTAACTGGGGACCACCTATAACCTACCTAACTGGGGACCACCTACAACCTACCTACATTGGGACCACCTACCTACCTGAAGTCCACCTATCACCAAGCTAACTGGTGTCCACCTGCCTATCACTTACCTATCTGGGGACCACTTACTCACCTTCCACCTACCTATGTAGGGTCCACTTACTACCTACCTAACTGGGGCCCATCTTCAACCTACCTAACTGGGGCCCATCTACCTACCTGGGGACCACCTACCACCCACTTAACTGTAGCCTTACAACCTATGTAACTGGGGCCTACTTATCTACCTGGGGGCTAGCTACCTACCTAACTGGGGTCTGCCTACTGCCTACCTACCTACCTGTGGCTCACCTACGTGAGGCCTACCTACCTACTTGGAGCCTCCTTATTTACTTAACTCTGGCCTACCAACCTACCTACCTTGGGCCTACCCACTAATCTGCTTGGGGCCGGTCTACCTACCTAACAAGGCTTACCTAGCTACCTGGGGTGTTACCCATTTACCTACCTACCCCCTTGCCTACTTACCTGGTAATATGATTCTGAGGGGTACAGATCATAGCCATAGCACAATCTGCAGGGGGTTATTCCTCGTTTCACCCCCAACCCCTTGCAAGACTGTGCCTATAAGCTATGGTCTGTACCCACTCTCCCACCACTGGGAAGCTTGTACAGAGGTGGGAATAGGTAAAGAGGTACTGGAAAGGTGAGGATTCAAAGATATTTGTGTGTAAATTCTGCAGGAACAAGTTGTGGCCAGGAGAAGTTGGCATGGCGGTCTGGACTGGATGGAGAAGAAAAAGGAAAAAGAATGACTCGAGAGAAGAAAACGACAAATAAGGGAAGAGAACCATAAGATGTCTTCTGTGAGTCCATGAATGTCAGGGGTTATTCTGCTTCTGTGTTGGATCAGTGCTGTATTTATTGTCATGTGATTCGACCTGAGCTGGTGTCGGTGCTTGTATAGAAAATGTACACTTGTCCCTTATTGTTAAAGTGAGTGCACCCCTGTCCCTGACACTGTGATTAGGGGGTTTCACTTTTACTTTCTTGCTTGTGTTCATAGTGTTGTTTATTTTAAAAAGTGTCGAGGTGCGTGACCGAGGGAGAACCTGGAGGTGGAAATTGTATGTGGGCTGGTGACAGTTTTAGGGAAGTATGGATGGAGCCACTTAGCCATGTGTCTATTTATGATATGTTCGACTGTGACAAATGTGTGAGACAGACAGTTATGTGACTCATTTGGTATTGCGTACTGTACAATACAGGTCTGTTTTGCACACTGTATTATGTGGTGTAATGCATGCATCTATGTCACAGAGGCTTAAAAATTAATAGGTAATATTTTATGTACAGTAGCTGTAGATCAGCTCCCCTGTGGGCCCTAAGCCGCCAGACCAACACGGTCCTCAAGTTATTTTTAGTGACTTATAACCAGAGTTTTACAATTTAAAACAAAATTGTAGAGTTTGTTTTCTTGGCACAAGCGCATAACCTCACATTTATTCACATGAAACTTTATTTGTTATATCTCATTATATTCATTATTATTGTCCTTGATTATCTTACAGAGCTTAGTATTATCTTCAAATATGAAATTATAATTTTAATAATATATATAATATATATAACACCATAGTACGTCATGGCAATGCTAAGGGAGCATTGAGCAGGCTAAGGAGAAGTATAAGTCCCTTATGGGGTAGAAATGTTAGTGTGAAAAAAAATTCTTTAAAAGAAGATACAAAACAATAAAAATCAACACAATTGTTATCGACACATCTGTAGAAGTTTGATCTCATACAATATCATCTTATTTATTCTAGATAGTGAACATTGTAAAAAAAAATATACACAATGCCAGAATTGTGTCTTTTGGCAATCTTGCCTGCCTTTAAAAAATAATTAAAAAGTTATCAAAAACTCACGTAAACTCCAAATCAGTACCAATAAAAACTAGACCTTGCCCCACAAAAAATGAGCCGTCACATAGCTCAAATGTCTTAAATTTAAAAAAAAAATCTCTCCCCTCCTAGTATAAATTATATAGTTTTTTCTTTTTTATTTGTACGAACGCTCCTTCCCATTTGACCCAGGTGTTTTTAATTAGCAGTTGTCTGTATACGGGTTAATGCCCTGCTCCTTTCAGTCTGCTTGTAGAGAGCCCTGGAGAGGTAAGCTTTTTCAACCTTTCCTTTTTTTTGGTGTTGGTGCTGTGTGGCAGTCATTGCTGCTGTGGTGATTTGCTTGTGGGGTGGTATAGCCCAGAGCTGGGGGGCTAGGCCTGGCAGCAGTGGTGCTGCGGACCACTGGGTTCTGCCCCTTGCTTGTGTGATTATTGATGTGGTGGTGGCCGACATGCAGTGCTATATCCATTAGTGTAGGGACCCACTTTAAAGAGGTTTACGTGAAGTGGCAAGTGGGCCTATACCGTTTGATCAAAAAGTATACTAAGAACCTCATGTTCCTTGTTATAATTTTTGCTGAGAAGCATTAGATCAACGTATAATTTGAGGATGTGCGGTCCAAAAATCTCTCTCCCCTCCTAGTATAAATTAAATATAAAAAAGTTATTGTCTCAGAAAATAACTTCCATAAAATTTTGATCTAATGCAATATCATGCAAAAAAGATGAGAATCAGACCTCACAAGATCCCCCAAAGTCCCACTTAGAAAACAATTTTCACAGAAAAGGACCATTTAATAAAATTTAACTTTCACTTGAAAATAAAAATGCTACTAACACCATAGTGAATAAAGATAAAAAAATAGGTGCTATTTATAGTGCTCATACCATTACATTGGTCAAGCATGGTTATCCTAAAGGAAGCATTTAAATTTGCCAGTCTTCATGAGAGAAGTGAATTACTATCATCTTCTCTCAAAACCTTGGAGACCAATAAGGATGAATGGCACCTATGATAGGGCACACAGGGAGATTTGGAAGATTTTTCAAAAACAATGGGGATTTCACCGATGGATAACGATCTGGTGTATACCATCTCACCCAGAGCCCAAATAATCTATAGACAAGACAAAAGCTTGGGAGATAGCCACACATAGCCATCTGCAACCCTGTCTTAACAAAGCTTGTTAGTTGGACTAACTACCATTGGGTTGCTTCAAATGTGTCCACTGTAAGTGTGCCAATGGGTCTCAGGACAAAAAAATTCTGTAGCTCCACTATGAAAGAGAATTTTCGGATAAGGGATTTTGTGAATTCTAACAGCAAATGTGTGATCTGTTAGGCTACTTGTGGCTATGTGGGAGTGATAAAAAGATGCCTTGGAACATGTTGGGAAAATGAAACATGAGTGTGATACCCCAGTGGCTAAATATATGAATTTGAGTCAAAGAGGTGATTAAAATTTACTGTCCTGAAATTATTTCATCCACCTCAACAGGAGATGATATTGCTAAATTTTTACTGCAGCATGATTTTTAGACTTAAACCAGTAGTGCCGGATGGTGTAAATAAGCAACTGAACTATTGTTGCTTTATTTAGTTGTCTCCTACTGCTTAGGTCTCATTAAATGAACATCAAGGGCCACATGTATGAAAACTGTCTAAGTCTAAAATTCTCTTTGTTGCCCATAACAACCAATCGGAGCGCTCCCCTTTAATTTTACAGAGCACTATATATTGATTTACATTTTTAACCACTTTCCCTACTTCTACTTTTGGATA
This sequence comes from Phyllomedusa bahiana, assembly GCA_025379985.1. NCBI lineage: Eukaryota > Metazoa > Chordata > Amphibia > Anura > Hylidae > Phyllomedusa > Phyllomedusa bahiana. Next base: position 38,501 of record JAODAL010010978.1, on the reverse strand, counting down.
GTTATCTAACATCTGATTGACAATTATTTTAATCATATACCTATTATTATTTGCTAGCCACAATCCCCTGCATTTCCTGTGATTGTGCTAGTACTGTGATGTCGGTGGCCCTCATTTACAAACTGCTTATCAGGGCAATTGCCATACTTTTTTGTGAAGAGCATAGTGTAAGACTTTTTAAGGGTAAAGAATATTCTTAAACACAAAGTCAATTTTAAATAAAGGTGGACTGGGAACAATCACTTGATCATCACAATAGGATTTGACATAAATTACAAGAAATCAGAGAAAATAGAATGAATCCTATTAAAACATACTTTATTATATCCATCAAAAGACAAACATATAATTACCGAAATAAACCATATTAATCAAGCCCTTCCTAGCAAGGTAAACACCCTGGAAAGGGTTTGTCACCATTGAAATGACGTCTAATAGCGTTGGGAACCAACAATCTTACCTAAAATGTTGGGTATAGGGTTTTGAGACCATTTGTCGTAGCCCTTCCATCATGCTTGCAAGTTACTACCGATTTGCTTAATAAGCTTGAAGGTTTGACACTAGAGGAGAAATTTTGGTTGTGCACTGTAGACATTGAAGCCTTATATAGCTCTATTCCTCATCATGTAGGGGTAAGGGCACTTGTCTCTTTCCTCAGTACATGTAGTAATTTTCTTAAACCCCACAATCAGTTGGTACTAGATCTCTTAGAGTTTGTGTTAACTCGCAATTATCTCATTTTTAATGGTAAGTTTGGTAAGTTCTTCCTTCAACTCGGGGACACTGCCATGGGCAGCCTTAGCATGTCCACTTACGCAAATTTGCTCATTGGTTGGTGGGAGAACACCATTGTTTTCTCTGAGTTATTTTTGCAGTATCATCAATGTGTTGAGCTATGGCCAAGATACATCGACGATGACATTTTTTTTTTGTGGCCTGGGACTAAAGACTCTTTTGTTCAGTTTGTGAGAGGTTTAAATGACAATGAGATTGGACTTCATTTTGCTTTTGAGATCCATAAGGATAATTTTCATTTTCTTGACATCTGTCTCTATAAAAACCATTTTGGTGGGTTGGGTACAACGATTTTCAGAAAACCAACAGCTGGGAATAACCTGCTGAGATAGGATAGTTTCCATCCATGCCCACTTAAGCAAGGAATCCCCAAAGGACAATTTCTAAGGCTATGTCGCAACTGTTCAACCACTGAGAGATTTCAGGAAGAATCTCAGGACCTAAAGACCAGATTCATTAAAAGGGGATATCCTTTAAGTCCCCTTAAATCAGCTTATGATGCTGCCTTGTCTAGGGATAGATCTTCCCTCCTAGTACCAAAAACAAAATCTGAGGATGACGAAACTATTAGGATTATTGGCATGTTTGACACTGCATCTTTTGAGAGTAGATGGATTATCTCTAGATTTTGGCTTATCCTTAAGAGTGACTCCACTATTTCTCAATTTTTGCCGGCCCATCTGTCTATAACTTATACAATGGACAAAAGTATTGGTGACCAGTTAGTACATAGCCACTATGTACCACCAAAACGTGAAGGTACCTGGCTTGACAACAAAATGGTTGTATAAATGTGGTAACTGCAAGGTGTGTCAATATATTGGGGTATCTAAGACCTTTGCGAGTACAGTTATGGGTGTTTCTTCTTCTTTAAGGGACTTCTGTAGCTGTAAAACTACTAATGTAGTCTACAATGTAACATGTAGATGCTCTCTTATTTATGTAGGCAAGACTAAATGTGAGTTTCATCAATGTGTTTTGGAGCACTTTAATGATATTCAACATAGTCAGTATACAGTGATCACATGTCATATGCGTCAGGTACATAATAATCCCTATAAGTTACAATTCATGCCTATAAAGACTATTCAGACTTTGAGAAGAGGTGATGTTGGCAAATTTCTACTTCAGAAGGAAGCAAGATGGATCTTTCATCTCAAGACAACTAATCCACTCAGCGTAAATGAATGTATATGGTTTACATCCTTTATTTGATTTATTTAGTTTTCACACAATTTTTTCTTTTCTTTATTAATTAATTATTTATTTTTATCATTCCATAACTACCATTTAGTGTTTTGTGTATTCTATATATTGATAGGGTTTTTCTAGGGTTGTTTAGAAGATTCTGGTGGGGGGCTGCCCTATTAGGGTCGTTTACATTGCTTAGGTAGGGCTTGATTAGTAGGGTTTATTAGGGTAAGTATATGTTTGTCTTTTAATGGATATAATAAATTATGTTTTAATAGGATTCATTCTTTTTTCTATGATTTAAAAAATATTCTTATTCCCTTCCAAGTCTTTTACATCCACTGTTATTCACTCACACAAGCAAAGTTTCTGCAATTCCACTATTTGTCCTTTTGGATTGAGAGTTACCACGCTTGTCCAATGTAACGGTAGTAGTGCCACAATGCCAGAATTGTGTCTTTTTAGAAAACCTGCCTATCTTAAAAAATGTAATTAAAAATGGATCCAAAAAATAGTATAAACTCCAAATCATTACCAATAAAGACTAGACAATCACACAGGTCAAGTAGCATAAAAATATTAAATAATTGTCTCTAAAATGTTTGTTTTTAAAAACTAAAAGATTTTGAAAACTATATAAATCTGACTCTCCAATACATTTTACGGTGAACTAAATGGTATCATTAAAAAATTCAACTGCAAAAACAAACCATTATACAGCTATGACAGTGGAAAAAATATGGCTCTTGGGAGACAAGCATACATAAAAAAGATTAAAAACCAAAAATGCACTCCCTAAGGTGTTAATAAAAGCATTAAAAACCAGTGGGCCCAACACTGATGAAACTAGTTTATAGCCCAGAAACTGAAACTACATATTCCACTGCATTTAAAACTGGTTTCTGATATTTTCAGTAACAACCTATTTTTATTTAATTTGCAGTTTAATTTCAGAGCTAGGATGCATCAACCACAAATTACACAGAACCTGAATGCCCAGATGCTCTACATGTTTTCATATGTTTTACTCAATATTTTAGAATTTACACAAAAAATTTGTAATCATGCATAAGTAAATTTAATCATGTGGTAAGCGTTTATGTTGAGAGGTTTGGAGTATAGAATCAAGAGAAAATCGGGATAATTTTGAGAAAAAGAGAGAAATGGAGAAGGTAGCATGTGCTAGAAGGATTAAGAGGAGGATTGGGGCTGGTAAATGGGTTGTCCAGGTCATTTTTTATCATTCATGGAGCTGTTCACTTCCTAACGCTAATACGATCAGCGGCTGTAGTGATGACATGCCTGCCCGAAAGAAAAAAACACAAAACCAATAGCTGAAGAGGACGACATGGCATTGAAACAAACGTGACGGGAGAGGTGAGAATAACTTTTTCTATGTTTAAATGGCGCAACTATGCTAAGTAAATAATAAAAGAAAGAGGTGGACCACCTATTAAGAACTCTCTTGAGGTGTCTGTTGGCTTGACTGCATACTGTTTTAACAAAATGTTCTAAGGAATATTCCTGCATTAAATTGTACAGTATATCAGTAGTAGTAAAAGAAAACTATGCAGACATCTTCTTGTGGAGAAAGTAGGCAGGGCTTAAAGAGTAAGCAAGTGTTAGGTCTGGTTTACATCTGCGTGGAATGTTCAGTTAGCAAACTATGTTGCAAAGGCTCCAATGGGTTCATTATATCCATTAAGCACTAGGCCTGAAAAGGCCCTAATGACCAGCTAAATTTTTTAGTTTTTGCCTCCCTATGTTTCAATCGTTGTAACTTTTTTATTTATTTAATTAATGTAGTTGTATGTGGACTTGTTTTAAGCGGGTGAAGTTGTATTGTCGTGGGGCATAGTTTAAGTTTACAAATACATTTCTGCAGAAAAAAAAATTTCTGCAAAAAAATTTTTTTGCAACATGAACATAAAAAACTGTTTTTGTGCATTTGTTGTTTTACACCATTCACATTTCCCACTAAATAACCTGTTAGATTAATTCTACAGGTTATTACAATCATGTAGATACCTAATATGGGTTTGGATTTTTTTTCCGTGTAATGTATGCACAATAATGTTTTTATTAAATGTTTATTTTTATTTTATTATTTATTTTATATATTTTTTTCTACACTTACTTACACTTGCTTTATTAATTCAATAAAGTGATAACTATTCAACACTTTATTTTACACTTTGTAATGTATTAGCATACTCCGCAGGCTTGTTATTACGACAGCCCTTGTGCTACTCTAGGTCCCCAGGACTGACTGTATAGCCATTCCCTAGGCTCCTTCTGGTCACCTTGAGTCCCGGTGACCTGATAGAGCAGGGGAATCCCCCTTGATTATGCCGCGGTCACACTGCGCTATTTTTCCGTCTTTTACACTGTAAAACTTTTCAATTTAAGGGCCATAAAAATGAATACTTTGTACATGGACTGAACCAAATAAATGTACTTTGTGCATAGACTTAATCAAATCAAAATATACTTTGCATAGTCCAAACCAAATAAATAAAATATGCTAACCTATTGTGCGCAACATGGATTAAAGAACAAACAAAAAGTATACAGTGCGAGCAAAAATGAGTTATGTACAAACCACAGAAATTAAACACTTAATCATCAACACTTCAGCTGCTTTTCCATTACATGTTTCACCTGTAAATATTTTACCAGAGCATTTAAAATGCCATTGACATTTGTCCAGATTAGAAACAATTCACAGACAGCAGACTCTTGGTAGATCATTCAGAAAAAAATATCCTGTGTATTGCGACATTACAATAAAGTGCAGCTTATAAATATAAATACTATTTATTCATTTAGGTTGATGGTTTTGTATGGTGTATTATAAAATGACAACAAACCGCAGTCTATAAATACACACATGCGTTTGTTTTGCTTATTTATAACTCTATTGTGACATCACAAAAGAATTCCGCCTATAAATACAAAAATACACACCTCCACAAAAGTAAAGGTTAAATCACATTCTCTCATTTACTGCAGAGTATGTGTGTTTTTTATAATAGGAAGAGGGGATTAAATAGTTTACAAATGTTGTCTCATCCCAGCCCACCCCTCCACTTTAAACTCCCATTTCCTGTGCAAAAAGTTATCAGTTCTACAGCATTGACTGACATTTTAGTTTTTCATATGGACATTAGTGACAGTGGGGGGAAATAAAATTCTATTGTTCAAGTATGATATCTAGCTATAAATGTGAGTTAGCAGAGCTGTATTTGTCATAACAGGGAATTGCCAAGACAAGCAGAGTAATTCTTTTACATTCACACTTATCTGTGTATTTCCATACACTTATAACAATGTAACTATAGACCTGACAGTAAGACGGTTACTTAGCTCTCCTAGTAACTCTAAGAAGTAGAAGTTTTTCTGAGTAAACTCCCACCCTGCCTATAAGGGTATGTTCACACGGCTTATTTTGGGGCACATTTAGCCGCGTATTTCGTATTACGCGGGGAAATGTGCCCCATAATTACGGTAATCCATAGCTCTCATAGAGAACTACAGATTACGCCTCCTCTCCCCGCTTGTACAATACGATCGTATTGTACGCGCGGGGAGATAAGTGACATGTTAATTACTTGCGCCGATTATGCGCTGCAAGTAATTCATGTCTATGGGCCGGCAGGCTGCTGGCCCTCCCCGCGCCTCGGGAGTATGTATTGATCAGTGTGAGCTCCCGAAACACAAAATGTACTGCGGCACGTACTGTACGCACCGCAGTACATCATGTGAACATACCCTAAGACAGGATAGGTAGTTAGCAACCTAGGAAACCATTTGAAAACAAGAAGAAGATGAAAATTGCTCTTTCAATCAATGAAATGGGAATACAGTACACTACACTCATGGACCACAATGTTATGTAGTCTGTTAAAGACTGTCAAAAAATGTTAGCTACTCCTAAGAGTGTAATAAATCATACTTTATAAGAACAGTGACATGTAGAGTGTGTCTGTAGATATTTTTATAGTGTCTAATCTTGTCTTTAATTCTCGGCACAAGCTTTCTTTCATTGCAGAAGGTTTTTCATGTTGAATATTTACATGCCAGTTAAGATAATCTAGTTGTCAGTAAAATTTAATGAATTCATCAGTACAAAAATTTACTGATTGTTGAATTTTTGGCAACATTTGTCCAATATAAAAAAAGTATCACTTTAACTTTTCAGTTTATATAGCAGTGCGTGATTAAGAAGAGTTGTCTAAAGCATTATCAAGATACAAAACGAGTTTTTTTATAGAAGAGAACTGTGCGCCCAGTGCTAGCATGCAAAATTTAACAATCATTCCCTTAAAATTTCATCGCCAGGAAAAAGAGCAAATTATCCCGTGACATGCAATATTCAGCTTGATTGGCACATCATATTTTAGGAGAATGGAAACTGTTACAAAACCAACACCTTTTAAATGGCTTGTACTCTTCACTCGTAAACGTGGAGCGCTAAAGCATTCTTGTCTATTTATCTCACCACATATCTGTGTCCCGGATTGTGTAGAATACTGACAATATTTCCAGCACTTCAAGTGGTTATGTTATTTTTTCCACTAAATTTTTTAAACGACTTAGAATGTGGAAAACATGTTAATAAGTTATGTATAATCTATATATAGAATGGCAATTATCTCAAACGATAGTCTTTTTATCTTGATGACTGCCAGCAAACAGACTTGTGGTAAGGTAACAAATATGTGCTTTTATTTTCCACTCAAACTTCCAGCACAATAGCTTTACTTTAGTTTTAAAGTCATTCACAGTTTATGTGACAGACCAAGGTAGACATATCTGACGCTCACATGCGTCACAGATGTGTCCCAGTCTTTTGCCAGCCTCACAGCAAACTGTCCAGACACAGGCCAAGTAAAATAACAAGCTTCCTAGTCAGTTTACTCCAACTTCAGGATAGGAACCATACCCTTTCTCTCCTGAAGTCACAGCCTTTTACAGGCCTTGGTAAACCCTGAAACTTGGGAATGACCATCCCTCCCATCTCTTTTATTATTCCAGTAAAGAGCCAGACCTGGATCAACTCCTTAGGGCAGCTGTGCTACGTACTAAGAAACAGGTGTCAGTAACCTAGTGTTAATGACACAGAAGAAATTGTTGGCCTTTTACTTCACCGAGGACACATATCTTCCCTCACCTTGTGCCCTCCTGCATACCCACCACCTCTACCCAAAGCCAGGGGACTGGGCACCCTCTGCCAGCATGCAGTGCGCCCTGGAGGGAGGATTTGCATTTCCCTGTAGCCTTTTTTGGCCTGTGCTCTACTGTAAATTATAAGTTCTGCAGGACAAGAAACCAGCGGTTCTCTCAAGCATTATTACCTTTCCTTTCACTCATCCATTTCAGAGACATGATCCACAATTAGTCTAAACCATCTCCCAAAAAAAATGGTATCTATGGGAGTCAAGTGCCCTACTAAATTGCTAGACATTCTTTTTCTACGATAGAGTAATTCGGTTTCGTGGGGGACAACTTAGGACTTATACGGTATATGACAGGGTGTTCTTCTCCATTTATTACCAGGGACATAATGGCTCACAGACCAACTCCTGACACATCTGTTTGCACAACAAATTCCTGAAATCAGGGGCTACCAAACTGGCTGTTCACAGCGGGCCTAACTGAGGTCCCAAAAAGCACTTTCAGCCTCCAGGAACCATTTTATTGTGGTAGACTTTGTGCCCTTCATAAGGTCGGTTAGGGATACAGCCATCTCCGTAAACTTGGGGATAAACCTCCGGTAATACACCACTATACCCAGAAATGCCTTGACCTGTTTTTTGGTAAGTGGTCAGGCCTGAATCGCCTCTATTTCCTTGAACTGGGGCTTTATTTCATGTCTACCTACTATATGCCCCAGGTACCGGACTTCATCCATCCTCATGGTGCACTTACTTAGGTTAAGATCTGGTCCATGGCCCTCTGCAACTCAAACAAATATATTGAAATGACCCCTCAGGTATGGAGAAAAATTGCCAGTTTCCCAGGTTATATCAAGGGTAATGATGTAGAAAGCCGGCTCTAGCCTTTCAATAAGTTCGTCCACCATAAGCATGGGGTAGGCATCAACCTTGGATACCTCACTCTGCTTGTGATAGTCAGAAATGCCACTCACCATTGGGTTTTGGCACTAGCACTATGGCGCTGGACCACTCATTTTTAAACTCTTCGCTCACCTCTAGTTCCATCATCCTGTTGACCTCCTTTGCAATTACATCCCAGTGGACTTTGGGAATTCTAGAGGGTTTGACATGTACTATCACTTGTGGTTCTGTGGGGAACTCGTGTTCAGTAACATTAGTGAGCGGCCGTGTCTCTGTAAATAGATCTCTATTCTGTTGTAGGAGTTCCTTAGATTGCTGTTTTGGGGAGGAAGGAGGACAGGGTTATTGCATTGTTATACAACTCAACCCCTGACTCTTGTTGGGTCACTAGTCAAGCAGCCTCTGGGGAGTTTCTCAAATTACTGGGTTTGATTAAATGGTACACCTGGAAGAGCTTACCCAGCTGGTGAATCTTGTAATTTGCTTTGACCAATCTTTCATCAATCTCATATGCCACCTGTCACTTGGTGAGAAATTTGATTTCAACTGTGGGCACTAACATGAGTACTCTCTCCCCTATAGTAAACTTTCTAAGTCGGGTAGTCCTATTGTATACTCTGACCTGAGCTTCCTGTGCTTGGAGAAGATGCTCTCTCACAATGGGCATTAAGGGGCAACCCTCTTTTGCATTTTTGTGACGTGCTCAAACACACTCTTATAAGGGGTGAACTGGTTCTCCCAAGTTTCTTTTGCTACGATCCCCCGGGTGTTAGCCATATAATAATTTGAACAGGGAAAACCTTGTGGAGGCTTGTGGCACTTCTCTAATACAGAAAAGAAGGTATGGCAACAGGCAATCCCAATCTCATCTGTCCTTTTCAACCACCTTCTTTAGCCTTCAGGGTTTTATACTGATTTGCCAAACTGTGTAACCTTCAGCACTTTACATACTTCCTGTCAGTGCTGTTGGTGCTTAAAGCACCAGTACCAGAATTAAAATGCAAAGCCATTATAATATACAAAAATACATAGCATGTGTTACGAGGGGCCCTGCAGCCTACAGGTCAGGCTGCGGGCGCACTCGTGTCGTCTCTGCCCCCCGCCTCCTGCTCCAGGGACGGACGGGCGGGCGCACTCATTCCTCCGGGAGTAACTACTTACCAAGCTGCGCTCCTGTGTCTTCACGTCCCTCTGCCAGCCAGTGTGCGCGCCCCCGCTCCTTAGGGCGCGCATGCCGGCTCTCTCAGATTTAAAGGGGCAGCGCGGCGGTAATTCGTTAATTGCCGGCCGTTGACCCTATATAACCGTGTACAACCTGTACTTCCTCGCCGGATCTATTGTGCCCCGTGCCGTAGAGAAAGCTGATTAGAAGTGCGTTCCAGTCCCGTTTGTGTTTCCGACCCTTTGCCACGTTTCTTGACCACAAACCTTCGCCGCCTGCCCTGACCTGCCTGTCTGTCCCCGACTACGAGTTGGTGTTAGGATTCGGTACCACGCTGCACCTCGGCTGCCATCGCAAGCAAGTTGTGGCAGGGGTAGCAACCTGCTATGATTCCCGCGGCAGCAGGTCCATCCTGCCTTGCGGCGGGCTCTAGTGAATACCGGGACCTACTTAGACCCTGCTTCCTGGTGCGGCCGATACCACTGCTTGCGGTGGTCCAGAGGATTTACTACTCCTGCCGTAACAGCATGTATTACAATATTAAGGATATATACAACACCACTAGTAAGGTGGTCACACACTCTACAACATTCTTGTTTTAGTTATTTTCATAATGTCCATACTGTGACATAACCATGTGCAATGCCCCTTTCATATGATATTACAGATACTGCAGGGTTTTTATTGAAGTACTTTGACATCTTTCCTGCACTGTGACCTCAGCTTACTATTATCCTGTGTTATTTGACTTTGGTCATCACTACTGTCACCATAACACTATCGTCATGATCCTTGTGTGCAGTCACTGTTTATTATCTCTGTATTATGAAATATTGTTTTTTCTACCTCTTCTTCATCACTATGTTACTGTTACAGCAATTAGTTATTCCTCTGGTAGGACAACATTTTGATATATGTAAGAAAATGTTCATACAGTCAGGGTTAGCAAAGGGTAAATCTTGATTAATCCCGGGCAAAAATCCACCGATTAAACTCAGTATTATGCTGAGAACTGGTATATGCCCATAGATTACCTCTATTGTAGCTAAATGGAGTCAATCCATAGTTTTCACCAGGGAATCCAAGACAAAAAAGAATATAGTACGGCTTTTAAAGGGAACCTGTCACCTACTTTATGACCCCTTGCTGAGGGCAGCACAAGCTAGTGACAGACATGCTGTTTCCAGCTATGTGTCCCTTATTCTGTAAGATTCTGTAGTTTTAGAGTATTTAATGCTCAAATCTGCAGTTTTCAGCCAGAAAAGTCATAAAAAGATAGAGTCCGTTTTTCATGTCCTGCCCACCAGAGGCTAGCACCGCCCACCTCACAACTGACTAACCTACAACCTCAATTGCAAAAAAGTTGGGACACTAAACAAATTGTGAATAAAAACTGAATGCAATGATGTGGAGGTGCCAACATCTAATATTATATTCAGAATACAACACAAATCACAGATCAAAAGTTTAAACTGAGAGAATGTATCATTTTAAGTGAAAAATATGTTGTTTCAACATTTCATGGCGTCAACAAATCCCCAAAAAGTTGGGACCATGCAGTTTTTACCACTGTGTGGCATCCCCCCTTCTTCTTACAACAGTCAACAGACGTCTGGGAACAGAGGAGACCAGTTTCTCAAGTTTAGAAATAGGAATGCTAGGGGCGTGGCCTGAGCAGAGGATGAGATAAGACGCGTGGAGGGTTAGCTCCTGGACTGAAATCCAAAGAACCGGCTCTACTAAGCCAAAAAAAGAGCACAGAAAGCTCCAAAGCATTTCCCTAAGCACCTGAGATGACGCTGATTCCAGCGGTGTTGAATCCATCCAGATTACAGATTTATTCCCTGAGAATCAAACAGCAGTGTCCCCGACCTCCCTGACTCCGGCGGGAATCTCCGCCATCTTGCGCCTTACCTCCGGCTCCATAACCCCTCGGCTCCGGTCCTCTTCACCTGCGGCTGGGTGAGTTGAATCGCGGCGGCAGCCCCAGTCGCGGCGGCATCCCCGATCCCGACAACAATAACCAGCCTTCTCTGATCGTTGACCTGCTCCATCTCGCCCTCCACTCCCGCTGCCTGTGGCTGTGAAGCGCGCCCGCGGCTGGCTCCGGCGCCATCTTGAAGAGGTCAGCTTGTCCTAATTAAGATATCGGCCGAAATACCTCTGGCCTTGCTGAGCGCACCAGGTACCTCAGCAGCTGCATCCAGCTCCACAGCCTCAGCCACTCACTCCTGCTCCGGCTGGATGAGTCGCGGCGGGGCCGAAACCCTGAAGTCCCGAAGCCCCGGTCTTCTGCATACCCGACAGCTTTCTCTGCATATCCGACAGCTTTCTCCTCCCCGGGCAGCAGCTGCGTGCGGAGCACTCCATCCCGCTCCACATCTACACAGATAAAGCTGGAAATACCCTAGCTCCAGCACCGTCTCAGAGAGGGTAAGTCCCTCTCCCCTTCTTTGGCACCGGTACAGCATCAAGCATAAACCTGGGATAGATTTAATGCCTTCTTAGAGGTCGGGTTCTCCTTTACTAAGGTCTGGGCTGCCTTTTATTTATATCTGAACAAGCTGATACACAAGGATCAAGTATCCTCAACCTGATATCGCCAGTTTACCGCTACTGAGGGTTCCATGCTCTGGGCAGCTTCTTTATATTCGCTATATTTGGGTCCTATACAGTGACATACTTATATACCCGACGAGACTTTGCCTCATCTAAACTAATCATCCCCTCTGGAGACCTACTTACCAGCCTAACCTCAACCTACCTAATTAGACAGACTCCAGTCACCTGTCTTCCACATCTGGACTCCGGTATTTGGTTAATCTGTGTCTGAATCCAAAGAGCTTCTGATACATAACTACCCTACATTGCCTGGTTTGAGCACCTTTATTTCTCCAAACCCCTTCTTGAGGATCATATACTTCAACGTTTCTTCTGCACAACTCATTCTCTGCTGTAGACCTGTTGGTGGGAGATACCATCCCTAAAAAAGAAAGGAAAAGAAAAAAGAAAAAAAAAATCACTCAGCGCCCTTTAACCTCCAACATCTTGTGGCTTCTCCTTCTCTATTAAATATGGGTGGAACCTCAAAGAAAAATCCTAAAACCCACCCTACCAAGCTTCCTGATTTTTTTGCCACTATGCCCCAGAACGAAACAAGATCAAAGAAAGGTCTACAATTCTCCTCTGCACCACCCTCAACTTCTTCAAGAGCGGATTCAGTCGATCTGGAACATCATGAAGATCATGACTCTCAGCCTCTTACTACATCCACTCTTCAACGTCTGTTCTCTACATTCCGCTGTAGTCTCCAGGCGGATCTTAAAGAGATGATCTCAGAGCTTAAACAAGATTTTCAATCCTTGGCCTCTCGAACTGAACATATAGAAACCAAGATGTCAGAGTTTGCAGACTCCCACAATTCCCTCATAGATGCCAACAATGCCCTAGAAGAAGAAGTCCAGCGTTTATCAAATAAGGTTCTTGACCTAGAGGATAGATCGAGACGCAACAACGTCCGCATTAGAGGCATCCCTGAAACTGTCCTTCCCGATCAGCTCCATGCATTCTTAACAGATTTGATGGCTCTATCCCTTCCCAAATGCAACGCCCAAGACCTCATAATTGACAGAATTCACAGAATACCTAAATCTCGGGGCCTCCCCCAACAGGTCCCACGTGACACTATTGCCCGCATCCATTTCTACCATGTCAAAGAGGATTTCCTGCGGGCCCTACGAAAGATGGACTCTTTACCGGAAAGATTCCAAGCCATTTCCTTGTTCCCGGACTTATCCGCAGCCACCATGATGCGTAGACGGGAGTTCCAACCCTATACAAAAATCCTCAGGGAAAGAGGCATTGCTTATCGTTGGGGCTTCCCTGTGAAACTTCTTCTCACTAAAGATGGCACCCAATTTATATGCGCTACGCCGGAAGAAGCAAGTTCAGCTCTAAGGCAATGGGGTCTGATCCCTAACTCAGAGACCAGTCCAGTTCGGAAGAGACAAGCTCGCCCAGAAATGGTTACACCATTGTGGTCGGTTAAAACCTCCCGGCTCAGATCAGGATCAGTAATCTGAGCTCTCTGGCAACGGCTTTCTAAGTCTGTCTGCTCTTTGATTTATTATCTTAACTGGAGCTTCCTCCGGGAGATCTGATCTCACCTGGATAGTTTCCGATGGAGATCCTCTCTCCCTCTCTCTTTGTAGGCGGGACTGCCTCCATAATATCCCTTCGACTAAGGGATGATCTGATGCAAATGTTACTGTTTTGTATATGTTATGTTTGTATGTTTTCATTGCAGCGGTGTTTCAAGATAATTCTGTTGGTCTATACAAAGCACCTTTTCCCACATCATAGCGCTCATATAGAATATCTACTCAAAGCTTCCCTCTCTCCTCCAGACCATGGCGATTGAAATTGTGTCACACAACGTCAAAGGGTTAAATTCACCCTTTAAACGTTCGATTTTGTGGAAGGAAGCCCTTAGACTTAAAGCGGACATTTTATGTCTTCAAGAAACACATCTTCTGGAAGACGATGCCCACCGGCTTCGTAATCGTTACTTCCCACACATCTTTCAGGCCCATGCACCTAAAAAGAAATTTTGATTAAAAACACAATTACGTTTCAACTTACCCAACTCCTCACAGACTCCTTAGGGAGATATACTGATTTGTGAAATAAACTCTAAACCGTTCACTTTGGTTACCTTATACGCACCTAACTCCAAACAGCTATCCTTCATAAAGAAAGTGGTATTGAGAGCCAAACAGGTGAGAAAGGGTGGTTTAGTCATTTGTGGAGATTTTATTACTGTAATGGATGGAACGATAGATAGATCTAATCCACCGGGTTCCCCCTCCATAGAACTAAAATCTTTAACTCTTGAAGAATAGATACATGATATCTGGAGATATACTCATACATCTGAAAAGGATTTCACCTTTTTTTCTAATCCGCATTTAGTACACTCCCGAATAGATCTCTTTCTGGTGGATAAAACTGTACTCCCACTGGTAGCTGATGCTACTATAGGCCATATCACGTGGTCAGACCACGCTCCGATCACCCTTCAACTCACCTCCATATTTCCCACCTCTCGTCCCCATCTCTGGAGAATGAATAACTACCTCCTGAAATCCCACAAAAAACGTCTCTTATTTGAGGCACTCTTTAGAAGATTTTTTTGAATGGAATAATAATTCAGTTTCTTCTCCAACGTCCCTATGGTGTGCCCATAAAGCATTTATAAAAGGTATTTTCATCCAAATGGCTAGTCGTTGCAAAAAAGAATATAATGCCGCATTAGATAATCTACTTAACCTGATTAAGACAGCTGAGGAAAAACTCAAAAGAAACCCATCCCTGATTAATAACTCACACCTAAGCAAACTACAAAACGACCTTCGCAATCTCTACCTGCAACAACATGAGAAATATGTAGCTAAATCAAATTGGCAGTTTTATATACAAGGAGATCGCCCCTCTAAAATGCTCGCCAGAAGAATCAAAATACAGCAAACCCGCTCCAAAATTGCCTACTTAATTACAAATAATGATGAGAAAATTAGGAACCCCATAGACATTGCCAACCAATGTGCGCAATTTTATTCGAAATTATATAATCTGCGAGAGGAAGAAAACTTCCAGCCTCCGTCAGATGACGATATCAATGCTTTTCTATCCTAGGTAGAGTTACGTAAATTAGATGCCTCCCAGTTAGCATCCCTGAATATCCCTTTTTCCATCCCAGAAATACAAAAAACAATCAGATGTAGTAAGTTGAACAAACCCCTGGGCCAGATGGGATCTCGAATGAGTACTACCACCTCTATTCTGAGATTCTCTCCCCCTTCATGACTAAGCTATTTAATGATATAGCACTCACCTCTAAACCCCCTAAAGAACTATTTCAAGCGATTATAACCACAATACCTAAGCCGGGTAAGGCGGAAGACAAAGTAGCTAATTATAGACCGATATCGCTATTAAATACGGATATAAAAATGTATGCTAAGATTCTAGCCACCAGACTCAGCTCCATCCTCCCTCTTCTCATCCATAAAGATCAGACTGGTTTTATACCAGGGAGACAAGCGAGAGATGCCACTAGATGCATTTTAGACCTTGTACAGATAGCAGGAAGCCTCAGCTCTAATGTGACCCTTCTCTCATTGAATGCTGAAAAAGCTTTCGATAGAGTTAATTGGAGGTATCTGGAACTAACGCTGATAAAATTTTCCTTCTCTGGATTTCTGTTGTCTAGCATCCTAGCTTTATATTCTTCCCCATCCACTACTGTGCTTACCTCTGGCTTCCTTTCTGTCCCATTTGATTTGACGAATGGTACTCGGCAAGGTTGCCCCCTCTCTCCTCTAATTTTTATTCTTTGCATTGAACCCTTAGCTGAAAAAATCAGGAACAACTCCTCCATTTCTGGTATAGTAACCCAAAACACAAATCATAAAATAAGTCTATACGCCGACGACGTCATGTTGATTGCTTCTAATCCCACTTCCTCAATCCCGGCTATTTTGGATACCCTACAAGAATATTCAAAAAGTCTCCTTTTATAAACTAAATACATCTAAATCCTTTATCTGTCCAATCAACAACATTTCTATACAGACCCCTGTCCTAGAAACCTTTGGCTTTACTCTTGCTCAATCCTCAGTTGACTACTTAGGAATTAAAGTTACCGACTCCCCGCAGATGACCTTGGCTAAGAATTTTGACCTTTTATATGATGAACTAGAGCAAGAAATAAAGAGGATGAGTAACCTACATCTCTCTTGGATAGCTAGGATCAATGTCATAAAAATGTCACTTCTTCCCAAGTTCATTTAGATTTCCCGAACGATCCCCTATATCATTTCGCCACATATATTGTCTAGACTCCAGCGTCTTCTGTCCAACTTTATATGGAACGGTAAAAAAGCGAGAGTAAAAGAAAACCTTTTGTTTAATAGTTATCAAAAAGGAGGCCTGGCAGCACCGAATCTACAAGCATACAATGTCGCTATTCTTCTCGAGCAGGCCCTCCCCCTTTGGTCAAATAATAAGCAATTATCGTGGGCAGAGTTGGAATCATTTTCATCCTCAACATGCTTAGTCAGCACTCATTTAAAGGCCATGCTTTGGGGGCCCCACCCCTTACCTCAGCCTTGCAGTCTGTTTCAGACCTCCTGATGCTATGGGAGAAGTATGTCGTACCTAATTCTTGGGTTCTCCCACTGAGGGAACAGATGCCTTTGGACATTCTCAGGTGCTGGGATGAGAATTTTTCGACCTCCTCTTGGTCAAACCTAAACCTTCATTCGCTAGATCAGCTATTTCACGAAAATGGGGACTTGAAATCCTTTTTAGATCTTACGTCCCGAGGTCCTGTGAAGCGATCGGGCATCTATTTTTTTCAATATCTCCAAATTCGACATCTCATACAATCCATCAATTGGCCGTTGTCTCCCTCTGCTCCTCCAGACTTCCATAATTTTATTGTCGGGAAAAAAGGGTTTGAAAAAGGCCTCTCATTGGTTTATCGGATGATCACCGATGACCAAAGAAATGATAAATCTTCTACCATGCTCAAATGGGAAAAGGAGCTATCGAACACATTTTCCCTAGAACAATGGACTGAAGCCCAATCAGCCCCACTGCAGCTTACTAAATGCCTGAATCATATTGAAACCATGCGTAAAATTCACCTTAGATGGTACCTCCCTCCTTCCCGCCTATCCCATATCTACCCCGGATACTCAAGGTTATGCTGGAAAAACTGTGGCCAACCAGGAACTCTCCTACATGTTTGGTGGGGATGCCCATGTATTAAGAAATTATGGAAATCAGTTTTTCCTTTAATCTCCAGAATTACCAATTTCCGCTGTAAACCCACACCAGAAATGGCAGTGTTAGACATAGGTCTCTCCTCAATCCCCGGTTCTCTAAGGTCAATCTTCTTTCATGCGTTAATCTCAACCCGTACAGCAATCGCCGTGTTATGGAAATCTCCTCAAATTCCAGTGCTCTCCGATATAATTAACAGAATCAACCACAACTGCCTTTGTGAGATGAAGCTCGTTAACCCTCCCCATGTGTGTCTCAAAAAACAAACATTATGGGAACCCTGGCTCTCTTCCAGATTCTGCTCATTAAATGTCTGTTAATCTGATGTGTTATAAAAAAAAAAAAACACATCAACTATGTTTCATTAAGATACTGGTGCAAGTATAATTGTCTTTGTAGTGCTGTGAAATGTTATCTGTGTACCGCTGCATTTTATTGTTAGCTACATGTTTTATCTCTTGCTTGTGTTTGCAAGATGTTAACTGTTTTTGATACCATGTGCCATTATGATCAACCTCTTGGTTTATATACTCGTTAACTGTAACTTCTCAATAAACTCTTGTTTAAAGAAATTGGAATGTTCTCCCATTCATGTCTAATACAGGCCTCTAACTGTTCAATCGTCTTGGGCCTTTTTTGATGCGCCAAATGTTCTCTATAGGTGAAAGATCTGGACTGCAGGCGGCCATTTCAGTACCCGGATCCTTCTCCTACGTAGCCATGATGTTGTGATTGCTGCAGAATGTGGTCTGGCATTATCTTGTAGAAAAATGCAGGGTCTTCCCTGAAAGAGGTGACGTCTACATGGGAGCATATGTTGTTCTAGAACCTGAACACAGCTCTCTGCATTAATGGTGCCTTTCCAGACATGCAAGCTGCCCATGCCACAAGCATTCATGCAACCCCATACCATCAGTGATGCAGGGTTCTGAACGGAGCGTTGATAACAACTTGGGTTGTCCTTGTGCTCTCTGGTCCGGATGACATGGCGTCCCACTGTTCCATAAAGAACTTCAAATCGTGACTCATCTGACCACAGAACAGTTTTCCATTTTGCCACACTCCATTTTAAATGACCCCTGGCCCAGTGCAAACGGCTGAGCTTGTGTAGCTTGCTTAGAAATGGCTTCCTCTTTGCACTGTAGAGTTTCAGCTGGCAACGGCGGATGGCCCGGTGGATTGTGCTCACTGACAATGCTTTCTGGAAATATTCCTGGGCCCATTCTGTTATTTTCTTGACAGTGGCATTCCTGTTTGAGGTGCAGTGACGTTTAAGGGCCCGGAGATAACGAGCACCCAGTAGAGTTTTACGGCCTTGACCCTTACGCACAGCGATTGCTCCAGATTCTCTGAATTCTGTATGGGTTTAGGCTGAAATCCAGGTCTGAATCCTGACAGAATCTACAATGTTTGAACATAGAATGATAATTCCTCCTGTGCTGTGAAACCACATGTGCATTTTCAGTAATGTAAGTATATATACAAGCATGGTTGTAACTATAGCCATAACGGCCATAGTGGTCGCTATTATTATTATTATTTATTTTAGAGCGCCATTGATTCAAGGGCACTGTACATTCAGGGGGTTATATACATAACATAAGTCAAACAATTACAATAGTGACAATCTGTGACTAACAACAGGTACAGAGGGAGAGAGAACCCTGCCCGTGAAAGCTTACAATCTACAAGGAAGGGGTAAAGAGACAGGAAGTGAGGGGCAGACATGTTTGTGGGGCGGTATGCTGGTGGTGGGGTTATTCTAGGTTGTAGGTTATCCTGAAGAGATGGGTTTTCTTTTGAAGCTGGTGAAAGTGAAGGAGAGTTTGATGTGTTGGGGCAGTGAGTTCCAGAGTATGGGGGAGACACGAGAGAAATCTTGGAGACGGTTGTGTGAGGAGCTGACAAGAGGAGAGCAGAGAAGAAGGTCCTGTGAAGAGCGGAGATTGCGTGAGGGTATCTGGAGATAAAGACAGAGATGTAAGGAGGAGAGAGGTTATGGAGAGCATTGTAGGTCATGGTTAGTAACTTGAAATTAATGCGCTGGGCAATGGGTAGCCAGTGAAGGGATTGACAGATGGAAGAGGCAGAGGAGTAACGGGGAGAGAGGTGGATAAGACGGGCAGCAGAGTTGAGAATGGATTGAAAGGGAGCAAGAGTGCTAAATGGGAGGCCACAGAGAAGGATGTTGCAGTAGTCTAGGCTGGAGATGACAAGGGCATGGACCAGCATTTTTGTAGTGATAGGGTTAAGGAATGAGCGGGTTCGTGAAATATTTTTCAGGTGGAGGCGGCAGGCAGAGGTGAGGGTTTGGATGTGGGGTTTGAAGGACAAAGCAGAGTCAAGTGTTATCCCAAGGCAGCCGGTTTGCGGGACCGGTGAAAGTGTAGAGCCATTGACTATGATAGACAGATCAGGTGGAGGGATGGAGGGGGACGGTGGAAAGATAATGAATTCGGTTTTCTCTACATTAAGTTTTAGGAGATGGGAGGAGAAGAAGGAGGATATGGACGACAGACAATCTGAAATCTTGTACAGTAGATAGTTAATGTCTGGGCCGGAGATGTAAAGTTGGGTGTCATCAGCATACAGGTGGTATGGGGCATAAAGGTTGAGGGGGCACACTCAGGTACAATAGCATTAATTGTTTATGTAGGGAACAAGTAGTTGGTAGCTTTCTGCTCTTCAGCACTACTATGTGGGTTCCCTGATATACACTCACCGGCCACTTTATTAGGTACACCTGTCCAACTGCTCGTTAACACTTCATTTCTAATCAGCCACTCACATGGCGGCAACTCAGTGCATTTAGGCTTTTTGACATGGTCAAGACAATCTCCTGCAGTTCAAACCGAGCATCAGTATGGGGAAGAAAGGTGATTGAGTGCCTTTGAACGTGGCATGGTTTGTTGGTCCCGAAGGGCTGGTCTGAGTATTTCAGAAACTGCTGATCTCCTGGGATTTTCACGCACAACCATCTCTAGGGTTTACAGAGAATGGTCCGAAAAAGAAAAAACATCCAGTGGGGCGGCAGTCCTGTGGGCGGAAATGCCTTTTTGATGCCAGAGGTCAAAAGGAGAATGGGCAGATGGTTCGAGCTGATAGAAAGGCAACAGTGACTCAAATAGCCACCCATTACAACCAAGGTAGGCAGAAGAGCATCTCTGAAGCACAGTACGGTGAACTTTGAGGCAGATGGGCTACAGCAGCAGAAGACCACACGGGTGCCACTCCTTTCAGCTAAAAAACAGGAAACTGAGGCTCCAATTTGCCCAAGCTCATCGAAAATTGGACAGTAGAAGTTTGGAAAAACTTTGGGCCTGGTCTGATGAGTCTCGATTTCTGCTGCGACATTCGGATGGTAGGGTCGAATTTGGCGGTCAACAACATGAAAGCATGGATCCATCCTGCCTTGTATCAAACAGTTCAGGCTGGTGGTGGTGGTGTCATGGTGTGGGGAATATTTTCTTGGCACTCTTTGGGCCCCCTTGGTACCAATTGAGCATCGTTGAAAACACCTTGTTGAATCTATGCCACGAAGAATTGAGGCAGTTCTAAAGGCAAAAGGGGGTCCAACCCGTTACTAGCATGGTGTACCTAATAAAGTGGGCGGTGAGTGTATGTCAGTACTATTTACACCTTTTATTATTGCTACCTATGCTGCTGTTTTAGTTTTCTATCAATAGGTTGTGGGGCCCCATTTCATTTTGCTGTGGGCTCTTTGAATTCTAGTTTCGCCCTTTATACAGGTTTCCCACCTGGAAACTGGTGCCTAAGCAGAGAAGCCCCACTACCACATAAGTGGATACTAGTAATATAGATAGCAATAAATTGGAATGAAATGTAAGTAAATTGCCTTCTATCTAAAAGGAAATAAAATACAGCTGGGTAAGATCCCATTAACATCTCGTTTTCGCAGCTGATTGTGGTATCCATAGGAATACTGTAAAAATTTATCCAGATAGACACAGCGGCTGGGGTGTGGGCCCCAATCCTATATAGGATTCCTTTCTGTGGATTGCGAGGAGGACAGGGCTTAAGGTTGGGGGGGGTACTGTCATGGACCATACCGCAGTACTGGTTGTAGACCATGGACATGGCCATGTTCCTTCTGTGTTCCTGTGTTTTTCCCAGTCCCTACCATGTCCCTTGTTTGTTGTGTACTTACCTGTTCCTGCTTCTGCTTCCTGTTCCTGTCTGTCTGCACATGCTCCCTACAGCATGGTCTGGATTCAAAGGGACAGTGTCCCAATTTCCTGTCCAATGACCTTCGAGCTCCTGACATACAAGGAACTTCATGTCTCTGTTCCTGGTCAGTTCATGATTGTCCACCTGAGCGCCTGACCACTGCTTCCTGCTGTTACCTGTTGCTATGGCTGTCTGTTCCTGTGTTTGTTTAACCTTGCTGTCTTGCCTCTCTACACCTGGGTTCCTGGATTCTGCTGCTTTCTGCCACCCTGACACCTGTTTACTCTGCTGTATCCTGCTGTCTTGCCTGTCAGCTTCCTGCCTGGGAACAGTCTTCGGTTAACCCAGGTTGCTGTTCCTGTACCTTTGTTCTGCTGTATTCTGCCGTTGTACCTGCTTGATACCTGCCTGGACTCCATTACCTGCACTTCAGCTATCACTGTGGGTAGCCACGTCAGGAGTAGCAACCTGGGGGTTCCCCGCAGCGAAGTTTGTTCCAACCTTGTGGTGGGCTCCGGTGAAGACCAGTGGCCCCTTAAACTCCGCTCCCTGGTATGTCCTCCACCTACACCACCTGCGTCGCCGGGGCTCCATAGGATCCACACCAAGCACCCGGCATCCTTGGTGTCAGTACATACTGACAGCACTGGTCATTACACAGATAATCCAGGCCTATTCAATTATCTTAGAAAAATATTAAAACAATATGTAATGTTCACTCAAAATGTGGATAGTTGACAAAAGTGTGGTCTCAACGAGCAACAGGAAACTGTGACTTGGATTTTGGTCTTTATTTGTTTGGCCATTGAAATACTTTCTAGAAAGATTTGTATTTAATAATCTGTATAAAATACTGAAAATGGTTTATAAAGCTTGTAGAATAAAAAAGAAAGTAATGTAGCATGCCTCTAGACAATAGAGTTCCCTCCACTTGGCTTCTCCCATAGGACTGAGCTGTGGCATCTGTGGTCGGTATACACATGCTAACACAGTTTGTTGGCTTGTTATGACTTTTAAGTTTCTTTGTCACAGCAAAGCGCCTCACCCTAATTTAAACCAGATGAGTGGAATCATGTCATACTTGGACATGCACCAGCTGAGCAAGACATAAGAGGGTGGGTAGACCTTGCTTGTTTTAACTAATTTTAAGAAAACATTTCTAAGGGGATATTCCAGCAAAACACTCACCCAAAAAGACTCACAGCAGATGGTTCAATTAATGTTCAGCGTTTATTCATAATATTGTTAAAGTATTCATATAGGTAAAGCCCAAACAAAGTTTAGTGTTACCACAACATGACCATCAACACTTTATTATTCCCCCTCTAGTGGATCGGTCCAGTAACAATCTTAGCATAAAGAAAAAGATTCTCTATCACCTTTTGCACTTTTGAAAAAGTTGGGGTGAGTTTAGCTCTTACAGATTTATTAACCCCTTACTGCTGCAACCAGTTTTGACCTCTATGAAAGAGGCCCACTTTTGAAATCTGACACGTCACTTTTAGAGATGGGCGAATTGATTCTAACGAAGTGGACTTCGTTTAGAATTTCAGGAAAACTTCGGTTCTGAACGAAGTCGAAGTTTGGGGTACTTCGCGGGAACGAAGTGTGCTTTTGATTGATAAAATGGCTGCGAGCACATGGCGTTATATGGGGAAAAGAACTCTGGGAGGAAGAAATGCATAGCCTACATGACATGTGCAGAGATGAAGCCAATCAGAGACCGTCGGGATTCTGTGACATCACCGCACTATATAAGTCTGGGCGCGACGCTGGGAGCTCATACCGCTCTCACTGTACTGAGTAGGGAAGGTGCTGCTGTGGCTGCTTATGATAGCTGATACTAAAGAACTCATTTTTATACAGCGATTTTTGGGGGGTGCCCAGTTTTGTCTCAGAGACATGCTTCTTTAGCGTTCAAATTTCTGATTTTGGGGGGTAATGGAGCTAAAGTTCCAGGGGTGCGTCCAATGCAGTGCATATACATTTTAATGCTATCTGCTCACAGCAATTGAATACCCAAGGGTTATCTAAACCTTTTTCCTGTTGTATTCATTTAAAGAAATCAGTGTTCTACAATCCAATACCACTTCATTTTTGGTTGCTCATTTCTTTTGCGCAATTTACATCCAGGGGTTTAATTAAGCGTTGTTCTGCTGTTGTGGTTACTATAAGAACGTTCTTTTTCACCGCCAAAGAAGCAAATTTGCCTGTAGCATAATTCATAAACGAAGGTTAATAACAAGTTTTTCTGTTGTTGTGTACCGTAAAATACACGCCATTTTAACACGCTACAAAGCTGGTAATTTTTGGTTGCTCATTTCTTTTGCAAAATTAACATCCAGGGGTTAATTAAGCATTGTTCTGCTGTAGCGGTCACTAAAAAAAAAACGTTCTTTTTCACCGCCAAAGAAGCAAATTTGCCTGTAGCATAATTCATAACCGAAGGTAATTACAAGTTTTTCTGTTGTTGTGTACCGTAAAATACACGCCATTTTAACATGCGACAAAGCTGGTAATTTTTGGCAGCACATTTCTTTTGCGCAATTTACATCCAAGGGTTAACTAAGTATTTTTCTGCAGTTGAACTTAGTAAAAGAAATTTAAATTTTCACCGCCAAAATATAAATTTTGCCTGTAGCATAATTCATAACCGAAGATAATTACAAGTTTTTCTGTTGTTGTGTACCGTAAAATACACGCCATTTTAACATGCTACAAAGCTGGTAATTTTTGGTTGCTCATTTCTTTTGCGCAATTTACATCCAGGGTTAATTAAGCGTTGTTCTGTGTTGTGGTCACTAAAAGAAACGTTCTTTTTCACTGCCAAAGAAGCAAATTTGCCTGTAGCTAATTCATAACCGAAGGGTTTAAAATTAAGCCTGTTTGTGCTTTTATTTTCAGTAAAATACACATTTTTTTAAACGGCACATACAAGTAAATTTTTCCTGGCCATTTGTGGAGCGCAATTTGTATCCAAGGGTTACCCAAGCTTGTTACTGGGTTCATTTGGAGTCAAATACAGGGTGTGTATTTATCATATACAGATATCTTAATCAAACAGTGTCTGTTACATTTTAGAAAAAAACAGTATGTCAGACAGAGAGGTGGCAGGCTTTCACCTGCGGGGGTGGCAGTGGCACAAACATTCTTGGAGCAGGCCCAGGTCGCAGCACAGCAAGGGGACGTCGCAACAAGGGTCACTCGGTGAGGCCACAACTGCCGCTGTCATCTAGCGACCGTGTGTTGACCAGCAACCCAAGGGTTCTTTATTAGTTGACTAGGTCATCCACTTCCTGCCAGATGACATCTGACAACCCCAGCCAAGAGTCGGTGGGATCGTCAGACACAACCCTTAGTTGGGCATGGTCCGGGAGCGGGTCAGAGGCCCTCACCTGTCCTCAACCCGCCTCTGTCCCATCCGGTTCCCTCAGCCAGAGATCTACTATGTGGTCTGGGCTCAGTCAGCAGCTACTTGGCAGCGAAGAAATGGGGCCAATATCCCCTGCTTCTTGCAGTAGACGGCAAAGTATAGATGTGGAGTGTGGCATGGGAGGTCATGTTGTGAGGGGTCAGCCTCTGCATACCATGACCGGTGATGAGGACAGCATGACGATGAAACACAAATCGATGATGATGTAGCGACCGCACTTGGGAGCCGGGTGAAGCAAAGGGGTTCATTCATCGTCAGGAGAAGAGGGCGTCAGCTTGAGCGTCAGGCAGTGGCGCAGCCAGCAAGTGGGTTGTGTGGCCGTGAGTAAGCAGGGTAGCAGCAGTGTGAGGTCGGGAGCAAAGCGGCCACGAGGTAGAAAACCCGCTTCGCAGGTCCAAGAAAGTAGCGGCACAGGGGTTCAGCGAGGCAGCGGTGGTAGTAGTCACTCAGTGCGGAGCGTTGGCGGTTTAAAATCAGCTACTCGGCGGTGTGGCAGTTCTTTGCTAAGACACCCGGGGGAGCCGAATTATGGGTATATGTAGAATCTGTAAGCAGAAAGTGAAGCGTGGCCAGGGAGCTAATGTTGGCACCACGGCCCTGCGTCAACACATGCAGCGTCACCATCCAGTGGCCTGGGAGAAACGTGGCTCAGATGTGGTGGTCCATCCTGCCGCCGCAGCAACAGCAGTCATTCAGCGAGGCGATTCAAAGAGAAAACCCGTTTTGGGGTCCAACCCTCCTAAGGTGCAGCAGCTGACCATGCTCCTGTCCAAGTTGTTGGTACTGCAGTCCCTCCCTTTCCAAATGATGGACTCTGCACAGTTCAGAGAACTAATGGCTTGTGCCGAGCCCAGATGGAGAGTTCCAAGCCGTAATTTCTTTTCCAAAAAGGCAGTACCAGCACTTCATAAATATGTAGAACAGAAGGTGGGCCAGACCTTGAGCTTATCGGTTTGTTCCAAGCTGTACGGCAGCGTGGACGTCTGGAGCTGTAACTACGGTCAGGGCCAGTACATGTCCTTTACGACCCACTGGGTGAATGTGGTTCCTGCCCAGGCACACCAACAACTTGGACAGGAGACGCCGCTTTCTCCTCCACGTTGTCAAACTGCAGCTCCTGCGCCAATGTCCTCCTCCTCCTCCTCCACCACCACCATCATCTCAGCCTCCACAAGTACTGCTCCATCATAACACAACTTTAGGTCACAGAGGTGTCACTCAGTTCTACACCTGTCTTTACTTCGCGAACGAAGTCAAACAGGGGAGGAACTGCTCCGCGTCATGCAAACAAGAAATCGATGTGTGGCTTTCTCTGCGCCAACTGCAAATTTGGAACCATGGTGACGGACATGGGAGGAACATGGTGTCCGCGCTGCACCGAGGAGGGATGGTCCATGCACCCTGTATGGCGCACATGTTCAATCTGGCTGTGAAAAGGTTCCTGAAGTCTTCCACCGATCTTCAGAAGATTCTGAAAATGGCCAGGAAACTGTGCATGCACTTCATCCATTCCTTTCAAAGCCAGGAACACCCTCCTCGAGTTGCAGTGGCAGAACGGCCTCCCCCTACACACTCTTGATATGCGATGTTTCCCCCCGTTGGAATTCCCGCCTGCACATGTTGGGGCCGACTGTATGAACAGAGAAAGGCCCCTAACGATTTTTTGATGATCCAGGTGGACAGGAGTACTCCCCTGTGTAACTTTGATGTCAGCCAGTGGCAGCTCATGCGTGACACCTGCCGTTTGTTGAGGCCATTCAAGGAGGCGATGTTATTTGTCAGTCACCAGGACTACGGGAATGAATAACGTCATTCCACTGCTTCATGTCCTGGAACAGATGCTGAAAAATCTGTCTGGGCAGGGGCCTGGAGACGTGGCGACACATGAGTCCGATGGGGACTGAACTGGAGGTGGAGGAGGACATTGGAGCAGAAGCATTGTCTGGTGACAAGAGAGGAGGAGCAGCTGGAGGAGGTAGATAGGGATGAGGAAGATGAGGCAGATGACCCGCAAGCACTGTGGCAGTATACAGTGGAGATGGAGGCAGGGAGCCCCTCGTAGTCACTTGTGCAGATGGCCGGCAGCATGCTGATTTGCATGGCTAGTGACAGCCCAATTAGACACCATCCCGGGAGAGGGATGACTTCTGTTCTCTACCCTATGTGGACCCTCGCTACCCGGGCCAAAATGGGAGCCGTTTTCCCAGCTGCTGAGAGGGAGGACAAACTCAAATACTAGAGGGAAATCCTCCGTAGTCAGTTGGCCGCTGCCGCTGTGCGGCATCGTCCCTCCTCTGACAGGTCTGACAGGGGGGTTCGTCAGCGCTCACGTACTCCTGCTGCGGCTGCTGGTGGAAGGTGGGGGGTAGGAGCAGTACCAGCTCCATCAGCAGCAACCTAAGTCTGGAGTCACTGATGAGCAGCTTCCTTCACCCGCCTAGTGAGCAGGGCAGTCGCCAAGCAGCAAACAGCAGCGCAGGACCGGAGCAGAACCCCGAACCGACAGGTGGTGGCCTACTTGGACAGCACTGTGCCACCCCAGTTAGAAGATCCGCTGGATACTGGGCAGCCCAAACTGGATGTGTGGGGCCCTAACTTGCCGAGTTTGCAGTGGAGAAGCTGTCCTGCCCGGCCAGTAGTGTGGCATCAGAGCGAGTGTTCAGTGCGGTGGAGGCCATCGTTACCCCAAGGAGAACCCGCTTGTCCACGGGAAATGTGGAATGACTGACTTTTGTCAAGATGAATCAGGCGTGGATCGGCCAGGATTTCCACACACCAATGCCTTAGGTGTCAGATTTCATCAGCCATGACGCCTCAGCCAAACTTTGAGAAATGAGTCTGGGTTCAAACTACCTGCCTCAGCCACTAATCTTATGCCGCCACCCACCTGATGCCCCACATCTGCTGACAGTTTTCTCCATCTGCTACCACCATCTTTCCAGGGACTGGTATTGCCACCCACCTCCACACACACTGTGCCACTCTATGACCTCATGCTGCTGCTTCTGTTGCTGGTGCCGTGACCTCCACCCTCTGTCATTGTGCCACTCTCTGACCTCATGCTGTGGCTGCTGTTGATGCCGTCACCTCCACACTTTGTCATTGTGCCACTGTCTGACCTCATGCTGCTGCCGTGGCTTCTGCCGTGACCTCCACACCCTGTCATTGTGCCACTCTCTGACCTCATGCTGCTGCTGCTGTTGATGCCATCACCTCCACACTGTGTCATTGTGCCACTCTGTGGCTTACTCGTGTTTTTGCCACCTCCAGAATGTGATTGTGCCCCTGGCTGACCTCATGCTGCTGCTGTGGCTTTTGACGTGACATCCCACATGTGTCCCTTGTGCCACTCTGTAGCCTTCGCCTGTTTTTGCCACCTCCAGAATTTCATTGTGATACTCTCTGACCTCCTGCTGCTGCTGCTGTGAACTCCACTCTCTGTCATTGTGCCACTCTGTGGCCTAGTCCTGTTTTTGCCACCTCCAGAATTTCATTGTCCCACTCTCTGACCTCATGCTGCTGCTGTTGTGACCTCCACTCTCTGTCATTGTGAAACTCTGTGGCCTACTACTGTTATGCCATATCCATCCAGAATGTCATTGTGCCACTGCCTGACCTCATGCTGCTGCTGTGGCTGCTGCCGTGACCTCCACACTCTGTCATTGTGCCACTGTCTGCCCCTCATGCTGCTGCTGTGGCTGTTGCCGTGACCTACACACTCTGTCATTGTCCCACTGTCTGACTCATGCTGCTGCTGTGGCTGCTGCCGTGACCCCCACACTCTGTCATTGTGCACTCTGTGGCCTACTCCTGTTTTTGCCACCTCCAGAATTTCATTGTGCCACTCTCTGACCTCATGCTGCTGCTGCTGTTGATGCCGTCACCTCACACTGTGTCATTGTGCCACTGTCTGACCTCATGCTGCTGTTGTGGCTGCTGCCGTGACCTCCACACTCTGTCATTGTGCCAGTCTGTGGCCTACTCCTGTTTTTGCCACCTCCAGAATGTCATTGTGCCACTGTCTGACCTCATGCTGCTGCTGTGGCTGCTGCCGTGACCTCCACACCCTGTCATTGTGCCACTGTCTGACCTCATGCTGCTGCTGCTGCTGTTGATGCCATCACCTCCACACTGTGTCATTGTGCCACTGTCTGACCTCATGCTGCTGCTGTGGCTGCTGCCGTGACCTCCACACCCTGTCATTGTGCCACTCTCTGACCTCATGCTGCTGCTGCTGTTGATGCCGTCACCTCCACACTGTGTCATTGTGCCACTGTCTGACCTCATGCTGCTGCTGTGGCTGCTGCTGTGACATGCACACCCTGTCATTTTTCCACCTCCAGAATGTCATTGTGCCACTGTCTGACCTCATGCTGATGCTGTGGCTGCTGCCGTGACCTCCACACTGTGTCATTGTGCCACTGTCTGACCTCATGCTGCTGCTGTGGCTGCTGCCGTGACCTCCACACTCTGTCATTGTGCCACTGTCCCCCAAGCACCCCCAAGCACCGTGGAAGTATACAGTGGAGATGGAGGCAGGAAGTTCCTCAGAATCACTTGCGCACATGGCCCTCAGCATGCTGATTTGCCTGGCTAGTGACAGCCGAATAGTCACCATCCGGCAGAGGGATGACTTTTGGCTCTCCACCCTCTTGGACACTCGCTACCGGTCCAAAATGGGAGCCTTTTTTCAGCTGCTGAGAGGGAGGACAAACTCCTATACTACACTATACTATACTTTACTACACTGTACTATATTATACTATACTTTACTATAGAGAAATCCTCCGTAGTCAGTTTGCTAACGTTCTGAAACCATTTTTGGCCCAAGGAAATTCTACCTCCATCAGATTCATCATTAATACCTAAAAACGTTTCAACGCAGTTTATTATGAATTATAAATGTGGTAGTTTGAATCCAGTTTCTGCGTGACACCAATTTGTTAAATGAAAGCCATGGAATTGAAGGAATCCCTAACTAAAGGGAATGTTTTAGGTGCTTATTTTGCATTCGGTGCCATTAGTGATGGAATTTAGTACAAAACTGGAATGGTGAAGCAAAAGCAAATGCTGCAAAACTGGCTTTGGATGAGCGTCTTCAGTATGAAGAATGAGAATCGTATGTCCAAATAACAGACAGAAAAAACCGCCTCCGCCTCCGCCGTGAGCCTCGTCTGTCATATCTGTGTACCGTACCTCCTGCCTCTGTCCCTTGACCACGATCCTTGCCATCTGTCCTGACCTTACGCTTGTCCCCGACTCCGAGTTTGCCTTATGATTTTGTACCTTGCTACACCTCGGCTGCCATCGCAAGCAAGTCACATCAGGGGTTACGACCTGGTAGACTCCCGCCGCAGCAAGTCCATCCCGCTCTGTGGCGGGCTTTGGTGAAAACCGGGACCTACTTAGATTCCGCTCCCTGGCATGGCTATTGCCATCGTCCCCTTACTGTGTCAGCCTGTGGCAGCTCCAGTAACCTACTACTGTGTTCTTTGACGCTATCGTAGGATCTGAGCCCTCAGCTTGTTTTTTTCCAGATGGCGCTGCCATGACTCTATCAGGCTGCATTCCCTCTTTTTTGGTCCGTTTTGCCCCTTTAAGTGCCCAGGGTATTTTAGAGTTAAGCGATTCTAAGAGCGGCGGCAGTCATGTGCGTGGGCATACTAAAACACAGCTTTGTATGAAGCCCAAAACCAAGCTCCCCTCAATTTTAAGCATGGCAAAATGTTCTCACCCCAAACAGGCTCTTGCACCCGGGAAATGCTTTTTTTAATGCGATTCGTCCCAAAGGAATTCGGGATGAAATGGATTTTGTCGGAAAATTCGGCAAAGTCGGTGAATCGAATTTTTGAGAAATTCGCACATCTCTAGTCATAGTCCTTACTGATTATAAGAACCTCACCTTTTTAGAAAATGCTAAAAGGCAGAAGCTCAGTCAAGTACATTGGGCAATATTTTTTACCCGCTTTACTTTTTTTGTTACATAGAGACCAGGTACTCAGAATGCTAAAGCTGACGGGCTATCTAGAAGCTTCGGTGCCAGCCACTCACCCCAGGAGAATCCGGTACCAATTTTGCCCAAGAACACTGTTGTCTCAGCTTTTTCCCCCTGATTTAGCCACTGGGGTTTAAAGCCCCCCAAGGTATGATACCTGTAATTGCCCCCCCTTAGTTTTGGCTGATTGTAAGGGAAATTTTCATGATTCGTATTACTGGAATTCCATGATACTGTTTTTTGGGACATTCCAAGTTTTGGGCAAAAAGAGACTAATTTTCGAAACTATGGGGCCTTCTTTGTCTCGAGATAGGGAAACCTCTGTGCAGCTTGTGGGGATGTGCAGGCAAAGTTCCCAAACTCACCTCCGGGCAAATTTTTCCCTTTACCAATACTTAAACATCCGTACCCCCCAAAAAACCATGTTTTAAATGACTGATTTTTCCTACCCTGAGGGCAAATGTTTTTTTGGGTGTATGCCATTTAGTTCCATTACTGTCATTAAAAAAAATTGTAAAATTTTTTATTAATCATATTTTTAACTGCATGTTTAAACAGAAAATATTTTTCTGACAGGGGGGTTTTCATTTATTTCTCAATTCTGGAGAGCCCTTTACAAGGCTCGGGGTTATCACCGTGCCTTCTCCTTCCCTTCCACAAAGGCAGAGGGAGGGGAAATAAAACAAACAAAAAAAAACTTCGTTTTGTGTCTCATCAGCAGGCAGACTGAATAAAAACTTACTTTGACAGAATTTGCTATTAAAAGCGGGAAATTTACTCCCTGGTAAACTCTTTCCATGATTTGGGGGCCCCGTATGTGGTTCAAAGTGTTTAATTCGTAATATACGGTCTAAATTTTCCCTTCTTGTTTTTCACATACAAAATGGCTTCATCGCTCACTCCTAAAAAAGGTACAACCTTTCTGCAGATGTAGAGTTGGGTGTCACGCATACAGGTGGATTGAAAGCCTGTGAACTATGAGCTGACCGGGCCAAGGTATAGATAAAAAGGGAGTATGGGCCCCAGGATGACCCTTATTTTGAGTGATTCTTGGCCCTCGACATCGTCGTGGGCATAGTCACCATCATCGACAAGATATTTGATGTCGATGTAGATTATGATCGATGACATTAAAGTCATGGGAAGCAACAACCCCTTCTTCTTAAACCCAAACAGGCGGAGAAGCTAAAAATTTAAAATCCAAAACAGTCAAATGGATACGTGCAAATCTTAGGCAACACATTTATTTATAAAACCCACAAAAAAAATCACAACCTTCACACCTGTCTTGTACCACGCATGACCTTAAACCCGAATGACCCACAAATTAAAAAATGCCAGAAGGCATATGATTTGAACCATCATTTTACTTGAACTGGACATTGAAAACCTGTCCTGGGAAAGAGCTGAGCCCCAAACCTGCATGACCCCCAGATTAAAAGTGCGGAAAAAGGGGTCTTTCAAATACCATTTTTTTTTCACTTGACATTGATATACCTTCCCGGCCCCAGCAGAGCCCCCAAAACCCGCGATCCAGATTAAAAAAATGCCGGAAAAAAAAAGTCTTTCAACCACCATTTTTTGTTTTACTGGACATAGACTATCCCTGTCCCGGGGCCCCAGCATAGCCCCCAAAACCCGCATGACCCCCAGATTTAAAAAGTGCCGGGGAAAAAGGAGTCTTTCAACCACCATTTTTGTTTCCTGGACTTAGACTATCCTGTCCTGGGCCCACATGAGCCCCCAAAACCCGCATGACCCCCAAATTAAAAGTGCCGGAAAAGGGCTTTCAACCCCCTTTTTAGTTTTTACTGGATAGACTACCCTGTCCCCGGGGGCCCGAGCTGAGCCCCAAACCTGATGACCCACAGATTTTTAAAAAATCCGAAAATAGGAGTTTTCAACTACCATTTTAGTTTCCTGGCATTTACTATACCTGTCCGGGGGCACACATGAGCCCCAAAAAGCATGACCCCCAGATTTAAAAAGTGCCGGAAAAGGAGTTTTCAACCACCTTTTTTTTTTCACTGGACATTGACTAACTGTCCTGGGCCACAGCATGAACCCCAAACCTGCATGACCCCCATATTTAAAAATGCCGGCCAAAAGGAGTCTTTTCAACGCACCATTTTAGTTTTCACTGGACATTGAACTATACCTTTCCTGGGCCACAGCATAAGCCCCAAACCTGCAATGACCCCCCCGAGGGACCCCCCCCAAATTTAAAAGTGCCGAAAAAGGAGTCTTTCAACCACCATTTTAGTTTCACTGACATTGACTAAACCTGTGCCCTGGGCCACAGCAGAACCCAAACCTGCATGACCCCCATATTTAAAAGTGCCGGCAACAGGAGTCTTTCAACCACCATTTTTAGTTTTCACTGGACATTGACTAAACCTTTTCCTGGCACAGCAATAAGCCCCAAACCGGCATGACCCCCAAATTAAAAAGTGCCGGCAAAAGGGGGCTTTCCACCACCATTTTATTTCACTGACATTGATCTATACCTTTCCTGGGCCACAGCATAAGCCCCAAACCTGCCATGACCCCCAAATTAAAAAGTGCGGAAAAATGATCTTTCAACCTACCATTTTTCGTTTTCACTGGACATTGACTATAGCCTGTCCTTGGCCACAGCAATGAGCCCCAAACCTGCATACCCCCAGATTTAAAATAGTGCCGAAAAAGGAGTCTTTCAACCACCATTTTAGTTTCACTGGACATAGACTATCCCTGTCCAGGCCACAAACATATCCCCAAACCTACATGACCCCCAGATTAAAAAGTGCCGAAAAAGGATTCTTTCCAACCACCATTTTAGTTTCACTGACTTAGACAACCCTGTCCGGGCCACAGCATGAAGCCTCAAACCTGCATGACCCCCAAATTAAAAAGTGCCGGAAAAGGAGGTCTTTCACCTCCATTTTAAATTCACTGGACATAGACTATCCCTGTCCTGCCGCGAGAGCATGAGCCCGCAAACCTGCAATGAACCCACAGATTAAAAAAAGTGCCGGAAATAGGAGTCCTTCACACCCATTTTAGTTTCACTGGACATTTGACTATACCTGTCACTGGACCACACATACCTCCAACCGTGCATAGAACCCCCAGATTTAAAAAGTGCCGGAAAAAGGAGTCTTCCACCACCATTTTTAGTTTCACTGGACCTCTGAACTATACCTGTCCTGGCCACAGCATGAGCCCCAAACCTGCATGAACCCCAATATTTAAAAAAGTGACGGAAAAAAGGAGTCTTTCAACACCATTTAAGTTCACTGGAATTGACTAATTACCCCGCTGTGGTTTCTGGACCACAGCATAAGCCCAAACCTGCATACCCCCCCCAGATTTAAAAAGTCCGATAAAGGAGTCTTTTCACCACCATTTTAGTTTTCACTGGACATTGACTATACTGTCCTGGGCCACAGAATAGCCCCAAACATGCATGACCCCCAATAAAAAGTGCTAGGAAAAAGGATCTTTCATCCACCATTTTAGTTTCACTGGACATAATAACTGTCCCTATCCTGGGTAACGCTTGCCGCTCCGTATGAGTGCTTCACTTGGAAATACTGGGTGGTTAACGCTCCTGTTTTCCTCCCAGGTGGCCCTTTTCTTGGCTTCTTTTTCTCATTTCACTCAACTGCTGAGGAAATTGTCTCTGTACTTTGTCTCTGTCCGTGCTCCATAACTCCAAGTCTCTGAATAACCTACATCTGGAGTCAAGTTTTCCATACATCCCTTGTACAAATCAGAGGAATTTTACCAGCTATTTTGTACATCAAGGTTTTTAGTAGTTTAATTCTAGAAACATATTGATAACATTTTTGAAAATAGGATGGAAATCCCACCATGTCTTTGTTTCTCTTTTTTACTAGTATTAAATGGGTTGGCCCCTCAATACAGATTGATAGCTATATTTAAGATCTTAGCGCAAAAACAAGTCATTTTGCATAATTGTCCATTAACAGTGTCCTACCTATTCTGTTTTCTGACAGCACCATCACCCTTGACCACTCTTGACAATAGTGAAGAACAAATGTCTGTTAGAAACAACATTTTTTTTTATAATCGGACCTGTAGTATAGCTGCATGTCCCACAGCAAAATAGCCCCCAAAAATCAAAGCATGACCCTTGAGCCACTTTGGACAATTGTGAAGAACAAATGTCTGTTAAAACAAATTTTTTTTATAATATGACCTGTAATATAATAGCGCATGACACAGCAAATGCCCCCAAAAATTCAAAAGCATGACCCCTTGAGCCACTTTGGACAATTGTGAAGACCATATATCTGTTAGAAACCACATTTTTTTAATAAATAGGAGCTGTAGTATAGCTGAAGTCAACAGCAAAATGCACCCAAAAATTCAAAGCATGACCCTTGAGCCACTTTGGACAATTGTGAAAACAAATGTCTGTTAGAAACAACAATTTTTTATAAATAGGCCTGTAGTATAGCTTGCATGTCACAGCAAAATGCCCCAAAAATTTCAAAGCATGACCCTTGAGCCCTTTGCACAAATTGTGAAGAACCAAATGTCTGTTAGAAACAACATTTTTTTATAATAGGGACCTGTAGTATTGCTGCAATTTCAAGCAGCATGAGCCAAAAAATTATAAAAAAACTCTCAGCCACTGTGAAAATTGTGAGGGAGAAATGCCAATAGAAGCCACATTTCTGTTCCAAACGGACCATGATTATTGCTGTAATCCTCACAGCTACATGACCCAAAAAATTATAAATAAACTTTCTCAGCCACTATTAAAAATTGTGAGGGAGAAATGCCACTTAAAAGCCACCATTTCTGTTCCAAAGGACCTTAATAAATAACTGTATCTCACAGCAACATGACCTCAAACCATTGACAATGCGAAAACTTCTAAAGAAAAGTGAGTAAATGGGAATACGGGTTGTCATGAAACTTGGTGTCTTTTACAGTCTCCTCACAGCAGAAACCAGCAAAATTGAACTGTTGGGAAAAGAGAATAAAAATTGCAGTAAGAAATAGATATTTTAAAAACATTTTCAAGAAGACCATTTCTTTTGAAGAGGACATGTGAATAGACCGGCAACTAATCGTGACCCCACGGCAATTGGGGCCACAACATCATCCGAGGAGGTCCATGCCTGATTCATCTTGGAAGATAGTCAACGATCCACATTATCTGTGGAAAGCCGGATGCGTATCTCTGTAATTGACTCCTCCAGCTGTGCTGAAGTCCGCTCAGATATGACGCTGGGCTCTGGGCAGGGACAGACCCTCTATGGCCTGGCGAGCTGAGCTCGGGCCATTCGTCCATTTTTGGAAACCCAAAGTCTTTTTTGGGTCCGGAACACATACAAAAACCTGGTGGTTGAGACCGCAGTAGTCCGTGCACCATGAAACTTAAGCTGGTCTCTGTGGTGTTTGGATGTGTGCCCTGCATTGCATGCGTTGGTGAGGTGTAAATAAAGATAGCCAGAGGTCACCATTAAGGCTTCTCCACCTTGCCCGCTGGCTGCTGCCCTACGAGCTACTTGGCACTCTACTGCTGTTCCACGTCGCTGATGTTGTTTTCCACCGTGAAATTTGAAGAACGTGAAGCAGACGCAACAGATGTCTCCAGTTGATCAATCAGCAAGGTCTCCATTCCTGCATTTTACTCTCTATTTGAGCGGTGAAAAAGTGCTGATTTTTGTTTGTACCGGGGATCCAGGAGGGTGGCACGCCAATAACGTTGTTCATTTTGATGAGCCTTACTTGTGAGGATCATGTTGGAGGAAAGGAGCCATCCAATCACTCCATGTGGAGAGATGGAGCCTCGAATTCCAAGCCCTGGGTTGAGGCACTACGCAAACTGACTCCTCATCTTCCTCCTCCGCCTCAAATTCCGCGCCAACCTCTTTCCAAGGCAGGGACGTCGGTTAACGTCGGTGTCTAGAATACCTCCTCCTCCTCCTCCTCCTCCTCCTCTTTCTCCGGCACAGCTTCCAACACAGCCTGACTTGCCGTAGAGGATGCACCCTGAGAGCTGATGCGCTGCCTTGCACTAGCCCCGGAACACCCGAACCACTGCCTAATGAAGACCGATAAAATTTGAGAAACTGTCGGGCCTTGTGGATTTCCCGAACGGAGAAAAGAAAAGCTCCGTGTCCATCTGTGTCTGTCTCCTCCTCCGTCGCTGCGGAACCTGTTTGTTTTAGAGTGTCCAATGATCGTTCCAAACTAAGATCACCACAGATGCTCCTGCTGGACAAGGGCATCGTCTGCACTGACCTGTTTGGTGGCTTCTTCAAAACTGGCAAATGGTGGCAGAGCTCTTTCAACCTTCTTCCACTCTCGTGGCTCAACACCTCGAGGTCCCGCCACCCCCGCTAGCTTTTCAGCAATGTTCACTTCGTACTGCGTAATGGCATTGCGCTGCAGCCACCAATCGCTGGAAGCATGGTTGAGGGAGGAATTCCAGCGTGTTGCACGTCAACAAAGAGACGGTACCGGGGAGGCCGAGCCTGACCCTGCAACGCAGCCAGGCGGGCGAAGCAGGGTGCAACGGCGGAAGTGCGAACTTAGACTTCGAGCCTTCCTCAGCAGGCAGTCCCAGACCCGGGTAGCTCTTTAGAATTTCTGGACGACAAGGTTCATGAACATGTGCCAAGCAAGGGATGTACTCCAGCCTACCGATCTTAAGGGCGCCAGCAGAGTTTTCACCCGTTTATCGCACACCACCTTGCCTGGCACAAGGTTCTTGGCACCCAGCCAGCGCTCGTCTCGTTGCGTCCACAGCTCCCTGACCTGTGTGAGGACGTTCCTCCCAAGACAGATTAATTTTTAACATGGCCTGGTTTCTCTAGGCACGTGATGCCCCCAGAGGCCCTTTGGGGGAAAGAACCCTGCACCATCCCCCTGGGGTTTTTTGAAGAGCGTGCCCCGAACCTGAAGCCCCCCGTCCCCCCCCAAGATATCCACCCAGCTCACCCAGTGACTGTCCTAGAGATTTAGGGGGCCTTGGCCGTGCTTACTAGTCCTGGTCGGGGGTCAGAGGGATTTTTCCCCGGCCACAGAAAAGACAACCGTTTTGAAATTTTTAGTGACACGTGGTGGCCAGGGCAGGGAGGGCTTTTCTTGCAAAGAAATGCCTGCTCGGCATCTGGTATTGGGGGCAGGCAAGGGCCATGACGTGGTGGAACCCATCTGTGTCCACCAGACGGAAAGGCAAAATTTCCAAAGGGCCCAAAAGCCTGGCAATTTCCCCGACATTCAGGCTTTTTTGGGGTTTGGGATGGTTTGGGTTAAAGTGTTTTTCCCCTTTTTTTTTGCTCCCAAACCTGGAAGACAGAAGCTGGCTGCTCGTGGCCGCTGTACGGTTGCAGGGCGTCAAACTGGCGGAAGGAGAAGGGGTGGATGGGGCTCTGGTGGTGCTGGGTGGTAAATCGGGCGACGGGGAGGCAGAAGCAGGCGAAACCCTGGGGCATACTTGAGGAAAAAAATGGGGGGCAGCTGAGGGAACCTTTGGTGGGGGGGGAAGGAGGGGGCGGAGACAGAGGGTGTGCAGTGGTTTTGGGGGGCCCGGCTCGTCTGGCCTTTTTTTTGGCCAAGGTTTTCCTCCATTTTCAATCAGCATTCGCGGGTGGACTTAAAAAAGTTGGTGGGGTTAACCCCTAAGGTTTCTTGCCCCCTAAATTTTGCTTTATGGCAAAGGCCATAACATCGTGGGGGAATCAGAGCTTGCTCAAAGAAGGGCCCCGGACCTTTTTGAGGCGAAAGCGAGGAGCGGGGGTTTGCGCTGACCGTGGGGTGGGGGAATATATCAGCGACTTCTGC
>JAODAL010010977.1:0-102211 GCA_025379985.1 Phyllomedusa bahiana | reverse complement strand
GTAAGGGGGCCGGGCCTGGCGGCGAAGGCCAAACGCCTTCACCCTGCCGGGGAGTCCGCAGCGTAGTGGCGTGTGCCCCGCTGACAACGCGCAGCCCCAGGAGTCGGGGACTTTTAGTCCCCAACTCCTGGGCCGGTCTCTGGGCGCTCGGGACGCGGGTCCCGGGCGTCCAGTGACCGGATGCGCGGCGGGCTCCGGGGAGCAACGGCACTGCCTCCGGGGCCCACAGCGGATCGGGGGGGGCCACCGGGGGATTCACCGGTCCCCCGGCGGCCCAGTCGAGCCTGCTTCAGTCTTTCTTACAGAGGCATCTTCATAGAGGAGATAGTATGGGGAATTGGGTGTTCTTAAACCACTTAAAGGGGACCTATTGCCTCACTTGTAATGTCTGTTTTAGTATCTAATGCATTCTCCAAAAATAACCAATACTGGAGCATATATTTAATTAGCTCTAAAGATTATGTGATTCTACTGCTATCCATAATTTATTATTAATAATAATAATAATTAGTAATATTAATAAATTGACAGTTGGGTGTTAGCAGTTTCTCCACACAGTCTGATATTGTCTAATTAGGCTACATTTAAGCGTTCAATTTTTTAGGTGCAGTTTTTGAAACTTAAAGCAGCAATTGAACATAATTGGAGGACACAAAAGGGTTGTCCATTTAAAAAAAAAATAATGCTGCTTTGGGGCCAGAAAAAAAAAAGAATACTTCTCCTGCCGTTGCTGCTTTGGAGCTCCTGGCAAGCCACTCCTCTTGATTTTGGGAAGAGCGGATTGCCGGGAACTCCATATCAGCAGCAGTGTGGCACAGCAAAGTAAATATTATTTTTTTTCCTTTTTTGTACCACTACGGCTCAAATGTAGTATATTTTTTTTTAACAGACAACTCCTTTGAGGCCAGACTAAGGTTTTTCACCCTTTTGTGGCATAAAATGCACCAAAGTGGGCAGTCTAATGCGCCAAACGAATGTGTAAGGGCTTGTTGACATGGAGTTTTCCCTTTGTGTTACGAGCGCTTTAGGGATCCGTCTTGGGGTCCGCTCTGTTGGTCCCAAAGACGGATCTAACTCTGGTATTCCTAGCTCATCCTGTTATAGGGGCGTTAGTGCTAGAGGTTTCTAAACTGCAGTCACGTCACAGGGCTACAGAGCTCTGAAGGGTTAAAGCTTGTGTGTCGGTAACATAATCAAGCTTATCTTGCAGATAGCAAACAGCAAGGAGTGACATCACCCTCCCAGCCGGGACGGTTAGAGCAGATAGAGGAGGTTGGTAA
Organism: Phyllomedusa bahiana; assembly: GCA_025379985.1. Taxonomy (NCBI): domain Eukaryota; kingdom Metazoa; phylum Chordata; class Amphibia; order Anura; family Hylidae; genus Phyllomedusa; species Phyllomedusa bahiana. The sequence goes on along the minus strand of JAODAL010010977.1, from coordinate 100,931 downwards.
CCTAGGGAAGCGTGTATACACAAGCAGGAGATAATATCTGCTCTAAATCAGAAAGGAAAGAAAATCAGAACAGAAATAAATTTGGTAACTTTGTCTAAATGTTTGTCTAAGCTACTTAAAGGGGTTTTCTCACTAGTAAGATTAGCTTTCAACACAAACAGTGGTTTCTATGGTAACCTGCAAACCTGTTATCTGATTAGCTGGGAGCAGGTGTGATGTCATCCCATGGCAGGACATTGTAATCTTTAACACAATTATAGCTAACTCCTTGCTTCTCAGGGCTCACAGCACTTGTATCTTTTGTGTACAGCAGTTAATCTTGTTTAATCTAATTAGTTCACTCAATCTGTCCCTGGGGTGAAGTCACACCTGCTCTCAGCTAATCAGATAACAGGTATGCAGGTTACCATAGAAACCACTGTTTGAGTTGAAAGCTAATCTTCCTAGTGAGAAAACCCCTTTAATAAAATGTTAACCGGCTGAATTCCAAAAACCATAGAAATACAAACAGAAGACAACTAATCCAATGGGCAAAACAAAAGGCAAGAGTCCAAAATATGAGTCTTAGGGTCACACACAAGCAAGCTAAAAATTAAATTTGCAGACAGAGAGAGTCTATCCATGTCTACAATACATGGGTAAGGAGACCTTTGACTCTTTTAATAAAGCATCCAGAATTTATTTGTGTCTGGTTGCCATGACAATATTCAGGGTAGTGACATCAACAGCAAACTCCCGGTGCCCACGGCAGAATGGTGCACATGTCTGCAAGATATGGAGGAGCAGCACTGGAGGATGTCTAACACACTTTCTGAAGGCCCTTCATTCTGCCGGTTATTGGAGTTCCTATAGATTGGATGCCCATTAATTACATATTGATTAATCATCAATGTTTTTTTCCTGAAAGAAGAGCACATAAATATGTCTTTCCTTCTAATTTGATTTGGTATGTTCTTTTTCCAAATAGATTTATTATAATTAGTGCAAGAGAAAAGCTAAGTAATGACCTATAGTAAACTAATCATATTTTAGCTTTTATTTTCACTTTACCACTTTTCACTCGTTTAGATAAATCTCCTACATTTCTTCTTCTGTTAGAAAATGTAATCCACCTTTTCTGTATGATGTATCTGTTCTGTTCATATCTTCCAATAGTTGTGTTTTATGTGGGACTGTCTTATAAACTGAGCTGTAAATGGAAGGCTAGTGTAATTGTATGTGAAAAGAGGTGCCTTTATCTTTTTTTTAAACATTTATTGGAAGAACGTGGTATGCTTTATGTGTCCCACAATTTGGGACTAAAATTTTGAGAATAGGTAACAACCTTTTTTTCCCAATTATGACAGATTTTAGCCACCACCACAGGAACACCCCAATCCTTTTGGGTTGACTGGACCCATTTAATGACGGACACGACCCATTTACTCCAATGGGATCCATCAGGTTTCCATCACTGTGTCCGTCGCCTTAATGGTACAAAGGCTCTGAACAGTACCTAGGAAGAATAACTGAGCCAGACCATAAATGCTGAGAACAAAAGGTCTTTGATGTTGGGAAAGATAAAGATCAAGCATTTTGAATTTCAGCGTCTGATCTTTTTCATCTCTTTAGGGTGCAGTTTCTTCACAGCTGTAATGCAGCAGAGAGTTGGCGGTCACATGGTTTCAGTCACATGCATTTGGCTGTTCTTGTGGCCTACCCCTCTGGGATAAGCAGATTAAAAGGGGAAAAAACAGATGCAATTATAAAAAAAAAAACAGATATAATTTTCACCATTGCATAGAAGACTAGCAGAGGGCTTTTGACGACGTTCTGATTTTAGGGGGTATGTGCTCTATAAAGAATAAAGAACTATATTCTCAGTAAACTTAAGTAGTTTTAGTACCTTATGAACTGATTTTTGTAATGGAACAAATCATTATTAATTTTAAGACATTTCTTTTTAAATATTAAAAGCCAAATGATAGCATAAGACAAAGAGTAAATTAACATTGGGCCTGCCCAGTTTAGAAAATGTGTATTTAGTTGCCAACAGGCAAATGGTAATGGTGTAGTTAAATTTACATAATGACTACAGCTGTGGAATTTTCTACAAATTGTAATAGTTTTCACTTTATGGCATTATTCTGCACATACTTCATAACAGTCGTCTGGGCGCTGTATACAGTACTGTTATTTTACATTGTTTTGTGGTTTTATTTATGCTGTATATACTGTAGTGCTATTATTGGGGCAATTATAGGAATATTTTATACCCATACCCATTTTTCCCTAAGAAAATGTTAAATGTTTCCCTAAGAGCTTCCTCTGACCTGGAATCAATTCTATGTTACCTTTGGACAGAAAGCTAGACAGAGTTCGAAAATGTTATCTAAATTTTAAAAAAAGTAAATGTTGTAAGGTTAAATTGACACTACAATAATAGTTTTATGAAAAATATAGCAAACATCCCGCAACACGTGTGCATCAGCAAGGACCATAAAAACATGTGCATTAAAGATCTACTGAAGTCTATGGACCACCAATTATTAATAGTTTAGGGATTTAGCGCTCTATGAACTAAAAGCTGAAGATGCAAAGTACTGTACATGGAAAATCATCAGGGGCGCTTTCGTTCTAGCAATATATAGGCATCCCAGTTCACAGATCTCCGCTGACACTGAATTTTCTGATATAGAATGATTATAAGAAACCTGCACTATTCTAAATTTAAAGGGGATTTATCGCTTCATTAGTTCCTCTGTTTCATTGTACTTTCAGTTTCTAAGCTCCTCAAATCCAGGGGCGTTTCTTCCCCTCCCAGTTGGGTGTTTCTTAAATGAAGTAGGGTGACATCATCCCCCCTCCTTCACTGTTCATGCTCGCTCCCGAGTCAGTGTGTTTGTTTGAGATCAGTGGGAGGGGATAGCACATCCCTGCTCTTCCCCCCCTCTCTGTCTGAGTCCACATGTCGCTGTGTCATTCCTCTCCCTATTCAGTCCTATTTTGTAAGAGCTGTTTGTTTACATACCACAGCCCTGCATTCAGTCTAGACAGTCTTCTATGAACTCAGAGCACTGATCGCTTCTCCGCTCACAGCTGGAGGTTTGTTATAGTTGAATCCAGTCTTCTATGAACTCATCCAGAGCAGCACAGATCTGTCTCCTTTCTATGTTTACACGCAGGAGTATTTAGGCACCAAGGCACAATTCTGCTGTTTTCTGATTGTAGAAACAGCTGCAGTGTTAGTGTGTTTCTTCTGGCTGTGCAGAGTGAAATGTTGTCGGCCCCTTATTCTGAGTGAAAGGCAGGAATGCGCGCTCCCGTGAATACAAACGGGGGCCAGACAGAATGTAAATTAGTAGAGACATCAGCCAATGAAATGAAAGGAGGTGGAATCCGAACGACACTGGTGAAAAGCGTTTACAGAAAACGAAGATAAGGGAGACAGTGAACACAAGACGGCTTTGCAAATGACATCCAATTGTGAAGTTGCTTCTTTTCACAGTCCCCTTATTCTGAAGACCATTTAATGTAATAATAAAACCCCTTTAAGGTACAAATTGTCAGGACATAAAGAAATCAAACTATTTAATATATCATGTTGAAATTCTACATACGAGAAAAAACTACTAAATTGGACTTATATGTAGCTTTTTTCTCTAAAGGAAACTGCAATTTTTGATGCAGATTTTTGAACTAGGACCAAAGCCAAAATGGACCCAACAAAAAGGAGATAAAGTCCTTCCTTTATGTTTTACATTCTTATTTACTTGAATCAAAACCTGCAGTGGCATTTTTAGAAAAAGTGCAGTGAAAGAATTAACCTTTAGTATAGGAATACACGGTGTGGTCAGGCGCAGTCATGGTCTGGCAGTGATATGACCGAATACTGCTGTGACACTCCAGGGATTTTCCACTAGCTTAATGAGCGGCCGCATGAATAGCCAATAAACACTGATGAACATTGATCATTAATGACCATGCAGCTACTCATTGAGCTAATTGAAAATCCCTGGAGTGGGGCGCTACAGCGGTGTTCGGCTGCGTCATGGCTGTGACGAGACTGCATCGTGTATTCCTACCCTAAGGGTAGCAAAAGGCTCATTCATGCAACAAGCATGAAACTGCTTACATTGGATTCTGTGCGAGCAGGCTTGACCTTGCAGATGTTTTTACAGATATGTCTAAAGCCACTATTACAGCTTCTTGTTATTTTCATAAATTGTATCTATTTTCATTGGCAAAATTATATTAAATTCTCAGAAATTATCTATCATTTCTTATTAATGTGATGCTCCATGATATAGAGAGGGTGTTATGTTTTGTTGTTTTATTATTTATTTCACTGGTTTACTTGTTAAGTATAAAAGACTTAAAGGGGTTGTCTCACTACATTGATTCATCTTATCTCAGTCCTGTTTTCTTGGTTTCATTTTGAATTCAGGGGCATGTGTACTGGCTTCTACTAGGCTGCAGTAGAAGCCAGGTCTGGAGCTATAGCAGCCTATCGGGAGCGATCAAACAGGTCTGTAGCTATAGTGACCTGAGGGGCTGATGCAGCGCATACAAGAGGGGATATCTAGGAATAGGTAGGACACTGTTAATGGACATATATTGCAAAGTAATTTGTTTCTGCATGATCTTTAACATAAAAAGCAATTCTTGTAGCGAGACAACCCCTTTAATATCGTGGCTTGTTTTTGTGTGCAAATATATGACTAAATTAATAATTTAAGAGACTTTGGATGAGCTTGTTTTGTTAATATCCCAGGTAAACTGTTGCCAGATACAGCCACTGAATCACTTATAGGGTTTGTTCACACGACGTTTTGCCGATTCGCTTTTGGATCCATTTCGCGCAAGCAAAGCGGATCCGCAAAATGGATCTAACAATTGTCAGTGTGATTAACATTGCTTTCAATGGCAAAAGCGCATCGCCGTTCTCAAGGGAGATCGCTCATGCGCTTTTGAGAGCTCTCCTGCACTGCGCTTTTCGGATCTGCTTTAAGAATCGACATGTCAATTCTTCTTGCGTTCTACGCAAGTGAAAGCCCATAGGGAATAATGGAGTCCGCTTTTGGCACCTGTCCAAAAGCGCTCCACACTGTGGATACGTACTGCCGAAAACGCATCCGAAAAGCGCAGTGCACAGCTGATGGATCAGAGGTGAGCAGCTGCAGGGGTATGGACGGTGTGATCAGCGGTGTTGCTGCTGGGCTGGCACAGTCGTGCTGGAGTTGCTGGGCTCGGCTGTGCCGAGGTGAGTGTGCTGCCGCTGCTGGGCTCGGCTGTGCCGAGGTAAGTGTGCTGCCGCTACTGGGCTCGGCTGTGCCGAGGTGAGTGTGCTACCTCTGCTGGGCTCGGCTGTGCCAAGGTCAGCGTGCTGCCGCTGCTGGGCTCGGCTGTGCCGAGGTGAGTGTGCTGCCACTGCTGGGCTCGGCTGTGCCGAGGTGAGTGTGCTGCCGCTGCTGGGCTCGGCTGTGCCGAGGTGAGTGTGCTGCCGCTGCTGGGCGCGGCTGTGCCAAGGTCAGCGTGCTGCCGCTACTGGGCTCGGCTGTGCCGAGGTGAGTGTGCTGCCACTGCTGGGCTCGGCTGTGCCGAGGTCAGTGTGCTGGAGTTGCTGGGGTCAGCTGTGCCGAGGTGAGTATGCTGCCGCTGCTGGGCTCGGCTGTGCCAAGGTGAGTGTGCTGCCGCTGCTGGGCTCGGCTGTGCCGAGGTGAGTGTGCTGCCGCTGCTGGGCTCGGCTGTGCCAAGGTGAGCGTGCTGCCGCTGCTGGGCTTGGCTGTGCCGCAGTTTTCTCTCCTCAAAAACGGATCCATAAAACGGATCAAAAACGTTGTGTGAACACAGCCATATTCTGTTTACATGACATTTACAAACAGTTCATAGTCAGAAATATTTTTGCTGAAAGCTAAATAATTTCTACATTTCAACTCATGTTCATTTTTTTGCTGGCAGGCTCATCACTTCACCCATGAGTGGACTTTAGGTGCAGTATTTCCTAAAAGGTAAAGCAGTTTAACTTCATTTGCAATTGCTGAAAGGGGTTTTGCCACAAAGTAAAATTGATGTGGGAAGCTTGAAAATAATAAAGATTTTCACTGTTCATCATTATTAGAAATTCTCTACCATTTTTGTTTTAGCTGTTCCCTTAGTGATCCATGGTGTAGAGCTCATCTCTTGGTGATATGACCAGTGATGAGAGCTACTCAGTCCTGGCCGCACATGCTCAGACATCACCTATCCTCTGAAGCAGCTAATGTCAGTCTCTTCCCTGCTTAGTGATCACACACACTTTCTGCTGAGCGAGTGCTCAACCCCAGGTGCTGTCATTCTATTCCAGTCCTCGATAATCCTTAATTAGTCATTAGTCAGTGCAACTAAATAAACAGAAACGTCAATCAGGGATGTACATTCAGACAAAAAAATACAATTGGGATTTGAACCTAGACCCCCTAGGTTGGAAGGCAGAAGTGTTAAACAATCAGCTACATTATTGTTACTCACAACTCTTCACATGAACCTTTGTTTGACTACAGTGAGCACACTGTGGGGGAAGGCATGGTGATGTCAAACGTGCTGGGTCACATGCTATACAGTTCAAACAAATCACGCACATCCCCTATTGAGCACACTGAAAGCTGAAGCTATACAAAACAGGCATGAAATGCCTTTATGGCAAAACCCCTTTCATATCTCTTTTAATATATGCATTATTTTTGTCTTTGATATAATTTTCTGGATATTTCTAGGTATCTGCAAAATAAAATCAAGTTTAAACAGTATGAATAAATATTTAGTAAATAACAGGGTAATTTAAATAACTTTCTAAATTAATAAATACAAAAAATCCATAACTCTGCTATTTTTAGCTTAGTTATTTAGGAACCTTACATTTAGTCAATAACTGGCAACATTTCTACCTGCATTGTCTTTCACCTGCTAGCAGGTGTCACTGCATGGCCAGTATTCTTACTAGAGTTCAATTTGCAACCATCAGCAGCCATGAGAAACGACAAGGCACAAAGTCCTTTTTGTAACAAAAGTTCATTACGATTACAGTCCCAAAGTGTAGCTATTGCATGTAGACAGAACCGTACCAAGTGCATGATTTTGTGCCAGTACCACAATTATATCTGCAGCTGCCTTCAGCCCCCACATGGGCAGTAACTGTAGTGTGGAACTTTACCCAAATACATTTTTACATTTCTTTTTGATTTGATTCTTCTCATTGTGTAATCACTTATTAAAAATAATGAAGTTTATTTAAAGTGGACCTGTGGCCAATCCTAAGGCTATGTACACACGGCAATAATTGTGGGACGTATTTTGCCCGCAATTATGCCGTGTGCTTGGGAGCGGGGGCGAGGCGGGGAGGCGTCAGCCTGCCTGCCCCATAGACATTCATTATTCACAGCGCGCATACGCCATGAATAATTGGCATGTCACTTCTCTTCCCGCTCGGCGTATTGTCTGAGTGGGGAGAGGAGATGTAATCCATAGTTCTCTATGAGAACTGTGGATTACTGTAATGACTGGGACGTATCTCGCCCCGTATTTAGCGCAGTACGGCACGAAATACGGGGTGAGATACGTCCCAGTTTAAGCCGTGTGAACATAGCCTAACATGTCTATGTTAGTAAATACCTGTGTTCCCTGTGATATAACATTTTTGGAGCATCTTCTCCTATAGCTCTGTGTTGTGCCGTTCTTCTGTTATTCCTCCTAGAAGTTTAACAATAAATTTGACAGATAGGTGTTACCAACTGAGGCTGTGTCCCTGCACAACCCGTTAAAAACTGGAATGGTAACACCCATCTGACTGATTCAGTATAACATTTCTAAAAGGAATAACATAGGAACAATAAAACACAGAGTTATAAGAGAAGATGCTCCAGAATTGTTATTTCACAGAGGAGACAAGTATTTACTAAAACAGACATGTCAGGAGATGTCACAGGTCCTCAGTCCTCAGAGCCTGATAACCCTGCCTACACAGCATGATTGACAGCTTTTTCTGTTTCAGTGTACATATAGAGGCAGCTGTAAATCAGCCTGTTTTTGTGGCACTCAGAATATCAGAAAAATATGAATTTCTCACCTGTACTTAACATAGAAGTGACACTACAGTAATGATTATCAACCCCGTATCTCCACTTGTATCTTGTTCATAATATTCTGAAAACTATTTCTCCATTAGAAAACACTAATGCAGAAATGATTAAAAGAATGAATGAAAGAAGTGTTCCTTGTATTGTGCGTACACTTACATTTAGGGAGACGTCAGAAAAGAGGCACTGCCACATCAGTTATAAGGCGCATTAAATGAGTGTATGGTGCACCTGAATGAATGTATAGCATATTTGAGGCACCTAATTTAGGCACATAGAAAAAAAGGCACATAGCATATCAGTACTAGCATATTCGATGCACTTAATTTAGATGCATCCAAAAGTGTCATGCCTGGCATAAAATGAGCCTAGTTTTGCTTTATGACAGTTCGTTTATATAGAGAATAAGGCGTCAACAGTTTATTGCCGCAAAATACACCAATGGTGCAGCCCTAGTGGGACATGTCGCCTTTTATCTCTATAATATAGGTTTCAAGTGAAGGGGGTAACAGAAATTATTTCAAATAAATACACATATTGGTTGTACTGAAAAAAATAAATAATTTTTCCACAGGTGATTATGACAGAACATTTTTGGCGACATGTCTGAAAATTGGCGGCGGCACAGCAGTTTTTAGGCGGATTAAATTAGTATAAAGTGCGCCTGAAAGTACGACCCTTTCAAAAATCTGGCATCAGGTATACCTTGTATAGTAAGCTTAATGCGCCTATTAAGGCGCTTAGCGCCTTAATAGGCGCATTGCATTATGGACGTGCAGAGCGTATCACTGTTAATATATGTAATGAGCCTTTTTAGGTACATTACAATGTGTCGTGCCCGACATATAATGCGCCTAGTTTTGGTGTGCGACAGTTCATTTACATCAAGAATATGGTGAAAAAAGGGTTTTTGGTGTAAAATAGACAAAAAAACAGCGTTTGCATATTGGGACATGTTGCCCTAAGTGATCGGGCTATGGACAAACATCCTGCAGAAACAACCCAATTCCCATCTATAGAAAAGTTTTTCATTCACAAATACGTCTGCAGCAAATCCACCACATGTGAACATACCCTAACAGAGCAAATACTTTCAAGGTGCTGTCATTCAGAATATGTGTAGTGTAATTTTTTTCCTTAACTAAACACTTAGGGTAAGTCCACACGACTTGACGTTTCAGTCGGTTTTTCAGCCATTTTCTGAAAACTGTCTGTCAACTATCCCCATAGACTTCAATAGAAAATCTGAGCTGTAGCCTGCATAGCTCAGGTTTTCTGACTGTTGGATTTCAAATCCCAAAACGTCTAAAAAAATTGCAACATGCACATTCCTCCTCCCAGTTTTAGGGCGGAACATGTACTGTTCAATGTTTACGAGAACGGACGAAACCGCAAACTGCCACCGTCCCTTTAACCATTCAAAAATGATAAAATACTGGTTAGATTTTTTAATCAGAATGCGACCGGTATTTTATCTATGCCGTGTGGCCGTACCCTAATAAAAAAAACCCTCTGTGTGTCAGTTCTGACTAATGCATAAGCCATAGACCTCTTTTCTCCATCACGTAGACATATTTTTATAGTCAACTAATAACCTAGACCATTGATAATTTATACTTGAGTAAAATGAAATAACATTTTCTGGTTTAAAGTAGTTAAACAAAATGTCATTGTTAAGGTTAATGTAATTATTCATGACAATCTCTTGTGGATTGTACAACATGCAGTCAAATCATGTGCACAGTATGAGGCGGACTACTTACAATTTTTGGTGCAATTATTTCCATAATGTTAAAAAGCACACACTGTGTGTGCTGTGCATCCCAATGAAGTCATAACCATCTAGATACATTTGTAGAATAACCTTGGATTTATTTATGTGTTTTGTGTCTGGTTCACAAACAAACCTTGGGGCCACATGTATGAAAATTGTCTTGGTCTAAGACTATCCTTGTTGTCCACAGCAACTGAAAAAATGCTCTGAAAAAATGTAAGGGGAGCTCTGATTGGTTGCTATGGGCAACAAAGAAAGTCTTAGACCCGGACAGTTTTCATACATGTCCCCCATGGTGTTTAGCTGTAAATCCTAGAAAGGTTTGTTTGTGAATCGGTCACAAAACAGTTTTCATACACGAGTCTTCATATTTCTAAGCTGCTCCATTAGGTCCTAAGGCCTGGTTCAGATCTGTCGAACTGGGGAGTAACTACCAGGTTAGCAGATATAGCATCTGCCACAGGACCTGCCACCCCATTAGTTCCGCTCCTGCACCCGCCGGCAATGAACATAACAGTTCACTGCCGGTGGGGGCGCAGCTGCAGGGCCTGGCGCATCCTGTCTCTGAACGCCCAGGCCCTCTGTCCCGAGTGGTCAAAGGCAGGACTGTACGGTCTTAGCAGAGCGGAGACCACGCCAACGCTCCGGACTGCTAAACTGCCTGATAGGCCTAAGGCCTTAGGTCTCAAGCCTACCAGACACTGGCCCACAGTGCTGACATGGGCGGTGTGATGATGTCACGTCATTGCGCTGCCCACGCCGAGCCCAGAGACTGAGCCGGGAGCTGAGCTGGTCGCATCGAGGGATCGTGGGACAGGTGAGTAAGTTATTTCTTATTTTTTTAACATTAATGAAGCCTGTCTAAACCCTGCCTACCTATATGGGGCCCCTATAGCCTATCCTAAACCCTGCCTGCCTACATATATGGCCCCTATAGCTACCTAGATCCTGCCTGCCTAACTATATGGCCCCTATACCCTACCTAAACCCTGCCTGCCTACCTATACAGGCCCTATAGCTACCTAAACCCTGCCTGCCTATATGGGGCCCTATACTCTACCAAAACCCCGCCTGCATATATGGGCCCCCTTTAGCTACCTAAACCCTGCCTTTCTATCTACATGGCCCTTATAACCTACCTGAACCCTGCCTTCCTATATTGGGCCCTATACTCTACCTAAACCCTGCCTACCTGCCTATATGGGACCCTATACACTACCTAAACCCTGCCTGCCTGCATGGGGCCCCTATAGCTACCTAAACCCTGCTTGCCTGCCTATGTGGGGATCCTATAGCCTACATAAACCTTGCCTGCTTATATAGGCCCCAATACCCTACCTAAACACTGCCTGCCTAAATGGGCCATGTATAGCCTAGCTAAAGGCTGCCTGCCTATTTGGGGCCCTCTACAGCCTATTTACCTACCTACCTATGTGGGCTCCACCTATAGCCTATCTACCTAGCTACCTGGGGCCCACATACAGCCTACTTAGCTACTTGGGGCCTACCTACAACCTACCTACCTTGGGGTTGCCTAGCTAACTGGGGCCTAACTACTGCCTACCTAGGGAAAATCTACCTACCTACCTGAGACCTGCCTAACTACTGCCTACCTACCAAGGACCTGCCCTTGTATTATCTAGTATCCGCATGTCCCAGTAAATGTTAGTAGTCGGGGAGGCAGGGGGGATAAGGGCCCCATCCAAAAGTTTGCTATGGGGCCCAGGCTTCTCTAGTTACACCCCTGGTGTTGAAGGTTCTATTTAAAGTCTCCATCACTGACTCCAACAAAAAGATGAATAAACAACAGAAACCTGGTGGACCCATTGTACTTGATGGGTCCCATCAGGCGCTGGTGATGTGAAATGAATCTGTTGCCACCTCTGTGTGAGGCTCAGAATCACACCTTTGCTGCAGATGTGAATCTGGCCACACAAACACACACAACATTTCCAAGGAGTCTGGCTTTACTCCCTTTTAACACAATGCAGTATATGCATAATGTCTACAGTGGCCCAACCAATAAGGTATTTCTGCCTCTGAAAAATGGAAGGACAGATGGAACTTTTAATCAGGACTGAAATATCCTCAATTAACTAATGGAAATAGGCCTTTTAAATAGCTTGATGATCAGTGCATTATGGGTGAGATTTTTGAACGGTTATCTGGCATCCTTTGAGCCAAAAACCTGTGATAGCTGTGTGCGACAGATGTATGAACTGTCCTACACCAAAATCTGTGACAGACCTGACACCTTTATATGTGCCTATTCTATGGGGCGTGTCACACCAGATCCGTACGAAGCACCGCATTTATGAATTGTGTCATAACAAAATGTGAGCGAAGCTGTCATAGCAATCCATATCAATTTCATAGTGGCGAGGCGTAGGCAAATTTTGCCGCATACACTCCATGCACCATTTTTTTGGTCCATAAATGCGTCTTGTAACGGCACACATTTATAAAGTGCTGTGAGACACTTTCGTACATAATGACGAATGCTGCACTAACTTTTTGAGAAGTACGACTGTCGAGGCAGCGCCACTTTTCAATCATGTCCCACTATGTGTTTATTAAGAATCATATAAACTCTAAACTAAGGTGAAATATTTGTGCTGCTGTTAGGACTAAGGGTGTCACAATACTAGTGGATACAGCTGGAATCCAATGGCGAGGACTGGCTTGAACACAGCGAAGGCAAATGCAGACTGGAACAGGAGGCAGCAGAGATGTAGACTGGATCCAGGCAAGGTCAGGAGGAGCACAGTTGAGTGATACGTGGATATCAGAAGTTTGCAGGGTAAACTGCAAAGGTAAGGAACTAACGGGAAGGCAAGTTCCAGGCTAGAGGACTGCACAGCAGGAGCTTAACACAATACTCAAGCAATGAGCAACAGGCTTGAGGAGTTTATATAGGCTGACAACAGGAAACAAGATGGCACCCAGCTGAGACACGATCCACCATCTTGACTGAGGACAAACTTAAGGGCAAACACAGTAAACAAGTTCCAAGTCATAGCAGGAGATTCCTGACATTACTCCCACCTCAACAGCGGCCTCTGGACGATACCTGACTCGGTCTCTCCGGATGTCTTTGATGAAATTGTTTTATCAGTCAAGGAGCATTGATGTTACTCCCTGGTTCCCACGAATTTTCTTCGGGCCCATAACCTTGCCACTTAATGAGGTATTATAGCTGGTTTCTGAAAATTCTTGAGTCTAGGATTTGCTCCACAACAAGCTGTTCTTGTCCATCAATCTCCACTGCATCAGGAGGAAGAGAAACACGTCACGGAAAGGGATTGGGCACGGCAGGCTTTAGCAGAGACACAAGAAAAACAGGATGGATCTTCATAGATGGTGGGAGCTTGAGCCGAACAGCTACTGGACTGATTATTTTGATGATCTTATACGGCCCGACAAACTTCTGTCCCAGTTTTGGTGAAGGAATTCTAAGTTTCAAATTTCTGGTAGAAAGCCATACCTTATCCCCATCTTAAAAGTGGGTGCTGGCTTACGACGTTTATCTGCCATCTTCTTGTAGTTTTCTTGAACCCTCTCTAGGGTTTCCTTTAGTAGTTGTAAATTTTGCTGTAATGTAGAGATCCTTTCCGCAGCAGCTGGAATATGTGGAACAGCAGGGAATTTAGGAAGAATATTTGGATGGTATCCCAAATTTGCAAAGAAGAGAGTCTGTTTGGTGGAGGCATTTTGGGAATTATTGTACGAAAATTCAGCCACAGGAAGCAGATCAACCCAGTCATCTTGTAGGTGACAAATATAGCATCGCAGGTACTGTTCCAGGGTCTGATTTGTGCGTTCAGTCTGTCCATTAGATTGTGGGTGAAAGGCGGTTGATAGATTAATATCGATGTCCAGTGCTGAGCAAAAACTCTGCCAAAATTTTGATGTAAATTGCACCCCCCACTCCGAGATAACTTCATCAGAAATTCCATGAAGGTGAAACACATTTCGAACTACGAGGTCAACAGTGTCATTGGCAGAGGGTAGACCAGTACATGGGATGAAATGTGCAGCCTTGGTGAGCCGGTCAACTACCACGAGAATTGTATTCTTCCCCTTAGAGGTAGGTAGATCTACGATAAAGTCCATGGGACGAGAGGGGACCAGCAAAGGTTGTAACAAACCCGTGGGTTAAGAACGTGGAGTTTTGCATTTAGCACAGATGTCACAAGATGTTACATACTTCTTTACATTCCGTAGAGAATTAGGCCACCAAAAGAATCTGGATAAAAATTCCTGTGTCTTCTGTACTCCTTTGTGACCCGCAATCTTCGAATCATGGGCTAGCCTCAGAATCTTCAGTCTTACGGTTTCAGGTATGTATAGCTGCTGCCCGTGGGTCCACATCTTGTTTTTAAGCACTAACTGTACATCATCAGGTGGTCGGGACAGTAAGGAGTCAGTGTCATAGGCCTCTCTTATCTCTTTAAGCAAGTCTTTATTATGAATTACTCCCACCACATTAGACTCAGGAACAATGGTCTTGGGCGGAATAGTAGGAGTAGAATCATTGGAGAACATTCTTGATAGAGCATCCGCCTTGCCATTATGGGATCCGGGCCTGTAAGAGATTACAAAGTTGAATTGATTGAGAAAAATACTCCAGCGAGCTTGGCGAGGAGATAGACACTTGGCCGATCTAACGAATTCCAGATTACGATGGTCAGTAAGAACAGTTATTTGCTGTGGGATTCCTTGAAGATGATGTCACCACTCTTTAAAAGCTGCAACGAAAGCTAACAGTTCTTTATTCCCCACATCATAATTCCTCTCAGCGGGTGATAAACGTCGGGAGAAAAACGCACAAGGATGTAATAAACTCTTGTCTCCCGTTCTCTGAGACAGTATGGCCCCTACAGCACAGTCTGAAGCATCTACTTCCACAATGAAAGCGAGTTCTGGGTCAGGATGAACCAATACAGGGGCAGTAGTGAACTTGGCCTTTAGGAGAGAGAAGGATTCTTGTGCTTGAGGAGACCAAACAAAAGCATTTTTCTTCTTAGTCAACTGTGTAATAGGAGAAATTATTTCTGAGAAATTCTTGATGAAGCGTCTATAGAAATTGGCAAAACCTATGAAACATTGGACATCTTTTATGTTTCTGGGGGTTGGCCAGTCTATTATTGCTTTAATCTTGCTAGAGTCCATTTGTAGACCATGAGGTGAAATTATATAACCAAGGAATTGGATCTCGGTCTGATGAAATTCACATTTTTCAATCTTAATGTAAAGTTGGTTCTCTCTTAGCCGCTCCAGAACAAGTTTCACATGTCTCTGGTGTTCTTCCTTCGAGTTGGAGAAAATCAGAATATCATCCAGATAAATGACTATGAATTGATCTAGGAGGTCTCTGAAGATGTCATTGACGAGATGTTGAAAGGTGGCAGGGGCATTACAAAGGCCAAAAGGCATAACACAATATTCAAAGTGTCCGTAACGTGACCTAAAGGCAGTCTTCCATTCATCTCCAGATCTGATTCGGACCGATCTAATTTGGAAAAAATCTTTGCATGTCGCACTCTCTCCAGTAGCTCAGGGATCAGTGGTAGAGGATAACGGTTTTTGATGGTAATTTTGTTAAGTTCTCTGTAGTCAATGTAAGGTCTTAAGGAACCGTCCTTCTTCTTAACAAAGAATATGGGAGCCCTTTTCGAACTCTGAGACAGGAAAATTATTTTCTATTAAACATTTTATTAACTGCCGCTCAAGTGGGGTAGTCTATCGCATTAAATGTGTCTGCGGACTAGAGTATGTAGGTAAAACCACTCGTGAACTGAGAAGAAGGTTCGGTGAACATCTGAGTGATATTCGCAGGAAAAGAGATACCCCACTATCAAAACATGTTTGGAAAATGCATGGAGGTTCCTTTAAGGACCTCAAAATAATGGGGATAGATTTGATACCCCCAAGCGACAGGAGAGGCAATCTGGCTTCAGATCTTCTTTGACGTGATACCTTTTGGATCTATACGTTAGGAACAACAACCAGACATACACACCAGCTTTATTGTTGATTTGATAACACAGTTTATATGTGATCGGCACTCAGCTTAATCATCATGTCTCCTTGTTCGGATACTGTCATTACATCTTTCTATTTCATTTGATTTTCTGTTGTACTCTATGCATAGTTCTTTTTTATCACTATCCTTCAAGGTCTATTTGTCAAATGTATGTTTGACACTGCCAAACAAGACCACACATATAATTAGGCTGACATAGCCTATGCTGTAGATGGCATAACCAAGATTAATAGGGATATGCCCGCCCAAAATGGGCGTAGTAAACCAAGCCCTTACACTATAGGGGCGGTGCTGGCATCTACCTACAGCATCCACACTGAGGGCGGAAGCGGTCATCAGCTTCTTCCTACTCAGGGCGGAAACAATATGGATGCATTACACTGCGTTCATCATTAGAGATCTGTTGTCAGTAACGTGCGTCATTCATCTCTATTACCCGCGTTAAGGGCGGTAGTGACGTCCGGCTCCGGCCGCGGTTTGGGCGTAAGTCGTCACAACCGGATTGTGGCGAGTTGTCACATGACTAGGTGGAAGACCGGAAAGGCCGCGTTTCTGGCCTATTTAAAGACTTTAACAACATGATTGTAACTGGTGGGCATATCATAGCCTTTCCAGTGACACCAGGAGCCGTACGCTCGGTTGTTCACCATATAGGTTTTTTCTGCAATTTCCCACTGGGTGAGTACATGTATCCTGTTTATGCATTATTTGGTAAACTTTTTTTTCTAAATAATGGCCATACCTTAGCATTCATTCTATTGCTGTATGGATGTATAAACCCTTACATTTTGAGCTATGTACATATAGATATATATGCATTAAATATGTGCTTGCTTGGAGTTTATTTTTCTTCTATTTCTCCATTTATTCACAGATTTTGTATATAGCACTTTATTGGGTCCCCTGAAGAGACCAAGGTGGGTCGAAACATGTTGGGACGTGATAGAGCGGGGCCTCAGTGCTCAGGTAGGGATAGTCAACGCATCTCTTTGGGTCGCCCTTTTTCGGGGCGAGTGCCCCACCTTGTTATTGTGGTGCAAACATTCTAGGGAGATATTAGGGCAAGTGGTCCCTTCTTCCGATGGCACCCAACCTTTGATACACAGGAGGCTATTACTGATACGCCCATTGTATTCCTGTATGGAGCTTGTCTTGCTAAATATGAGTCTTTTAAATTGTCAAGTAAAGGTTATGTTTTAATTTTCGGTAACTATTTTGCACACTCCATTTTTTCAATATAATTTTTCTTGTTGGTGTGATGGAGTAATTACCTGACCTACTGTTCACTGTCAGGATCAAGTTGTCAAAGAATATGGGAGCCCCTGCTGGTGAGGAAGATGGGCGGATGAACCCCTTAGCCAGATTTTCTTCTATGTAATCTTTGAGAGCCTTTAATTCAGGACCTGCCAGAGGATAGATGTTACCAAAGGGTATGGGTGCACCTGGAAGCAAGTCTATGGGGCAATCATAGGGTCGGTGTGGGGGGAGCTTGTCTGCATTCTGTTTGCTGCAGACGTCCGCAAATTCCCTGTATTCCGAGGGTAGCTCTACTATTTTGTTATCTTGAGCTGGATCTTCAGGGCCTTGTCCAGAGTGAGCTGAGGGAAGGACATCCTCCACTGGGAAGCTTATCTCCTTGGTTTCCCAGTTGATGACTGGGTTCTGTGCTTGTAGCCAGGGTAGACCTAGGATGACAGGGAAGTGTGGGGAAGAGATCAATAGGAAAGACAGGACTTCACGATGATGGGATGTCATAATGATCTCAAGTGGTTCTGTCTCTTGGTCCACTGGCCCTGAGTTCAGTGGGGATCCATCTACCGTTTCCATTACCACGGGTGAGAGTTTTTTCTGAAATTTAACCCCGTGCTTCTGAGCAAAAGACAGGTCCATGAAATTGCCACTTGCCCCTGAGTCTACCATAGCTGAGGTAGATACCCATTGAGAGTTAACCAGGAACTTGATGGGAAGGAAGCAATGAGAGTCTTTGTTTTCTTTCTTAATATGAGGCGCCACCGATGAGATGGAATGGATAATTGTCTTTTCAGATAAGTCTGTTTCTGAAGCAATTGATTCTTCATCTGAGCTGTCGTGGTCCATAATGGCTGCCACCAATCTCCGTGGACGGCTAGGGCAGTTGATAAGGAAGTGGTCAGACTTTCCACAATAGAAGCAAAGACTTTCCCGGAGCCGGTGCTCCTTTCTTTCTGTGCTCTCACGTTTTAATATGGAATCCACTTGCATAGGCTCAATTCCTGGCTCTCTGCGGATCTTCCCTTGAGGTTCCTTAGGAAAGCTGACAGGGACTGGCAGGGACTGCTTGGTATCAAAATTTAGAGTAGCCCACCTCTCCTGTCGTCGTTCAGATAGTCGGGTATCGATTCGGATGCAGTGATTAATGAAGGCATCCAAACCTAAAGGGGCCTCTGCACGGGCAAGTTCATCCTTTATTGCACTGCGTAGTCCTTTCCTAAAAAAAGACAATTTTGCTGCGTCATTCCAGTTGGTGTCAACTGCCCACCTCTTGAACTCCATGGCATACTCGGCAACGGGGCGTTTGCCCTGGCGCAAGGATAGTATTGCAGCTTCAGCAGTAGCACCGCGATTGGGATCGTCAAACATCTGACTCATGGCGTCGATGAACTCTTCCAGGTGATTCAGCCGGGCGTCTTGAGTTTCAATTAAAGGACTAGCCCAGGCAATGGCTTTGTGTGTCAGCAGCATAATAATACACAGGACCTTCGATCTGTCGGTAGGAAATTGCGCAGGGTTTGCGTCGAAGTATAGTCTACATTGATTGAGGAAACCCCGGAATTTGTCGCGATCTCCGCCGAATCTGAAGGGTGGCAATTTCGGGCTTATGACAGGCACCGAAGTGGGAGGTCCGGAGGCTTGACTTTCCAGGTGGACTATCCGGTCGGAGAACGCGTGCACAGTTTCACGTAGTTCCTGAATAGCTTGTCCGTACACTTGGATATTATGGCCAGTCTGGCCTTCATAAGCGTCACATTTAACTTTCAATGCTTGCATCTCAGTGCGCATGTTAGCCATAGCAGTCTGAAGCTGTTTGATGCGAGCTTCCGGACTCCCAGCCCCAGCGGACTCCATTTTGTGGCTTGAGTATCCTGTCACGATACTAGTGGATACAGCTGGAATCCAATGGCGAGGACTGGCTTGAACACAGCGAAGGCAAATGCAGACTGGAACAGGAGGCAGCAGAGATGTAGACTGGATCCAGGCAAGGTCAGGAGGAGCAGAGTTGAGTGATATGAAGGTATCAGAAGTTTTCAGGGTAAACCGCAAAGGTGAGGAACTAACGATAGGCAAGATCCAGGCTAGAGGACTGCACAGCAGGAGCTTAACACAATACTCAAGAAATGAGCAACAGGCTTGAGGAGTTTATATAGGCTGACAACAGGAAACAAGATGGCACCCAGCTGAGACACGATCCACCATCTTGACTGAGGGCAAACTTAAGGGCAAACACAGTAAACAAGTTCCAAGTCATAGCAGGAGATTCCTGACAAAGGGAACACAGATTTTCATTACAAGTCAACATTCCCCTTACATCCTACAAGCAGCACAACCAGCATGGATTTAGCAAGAACTAACCTCTATGGAGAATCCTCATGGAGTTCAAAACACACCATGCTTGGGCTGCCCCTTCTGACATGTGAAGGTTCAGCCTATTATGGTTAACGTCAATTGTAAGCTAAATAAAACCCAGCTACATTCCTCTCCCAAAACTCCAGCAATTGGTCTCCTCATTTCCCAGAAGTTTACAGACTGCTGTAAAAGAAGAGGGGTTGCTGAACAATGGTAGACACAGCCCTGTCTCTACTTTTATTTGTTGTCTTGCTGCCATCAATTTCTAAATGAGTTACCATATTTTTCAGACTGCAAGATGCATTGGAGGGAAAACAGGGGTGCATCTTATAGTCCACATGCACTATTTTAGGTAAGCAGGAGGCTGGAGAGGAGCGATGCTGTGGAAAGCCGGAGGTTAGGTATAAGGGGTATAAGCAGCATCACCACACTCCAGTCTCCAGGTCCGAGATATTGCAGCGGTGGAAAGCAGCTGATCAGTACAGCCGGCGGCAGCCATTAACAGCAGGGCTGGAGCTGGCTCCATCCCTGCTGGTAACACTTTAGACTGCAGTGATTGTACAACAGTACTGCTGTTTATAGGACAAGGGATTGTGCCCCTTTCTTCTGCAGTTCATACATACAGGCGCATTGTAGTGCCAATACAACTCGGGCTCAGGCACACCACCTTTAACTTGGTCTGGCTGTTCTAACTGTTCAGCGGTAAGGTTCTGGCATCAAAGACTCATAAATGTGTCTACTTCCACGAATGTGGTGCGACGCCCCCAGAACGCTCCAAAACTTTGGCACGCTAAAAAGTGTCTTTGCTGCGGTACTGAGGCACTTATCGTGCCAAAGTTTGGAGTATGCCTGTTCATTTATCCATAGAACTGGCCTGCTACAGCTTTTTGACGCCAGAATTCTGGCGCAGCCCCATTCATACATGTTGCCCAAAAAGTTTAAATCACCCCTCTTTTGCTGTTTTACAAAAAATAAAAAAGCTACGTGGAAGAAATTACACAAGTGCAGATTACTGATGAGCAATTCATAACCATCCACGAGGGAGGCAAAAACCCAACTCATCCTCACATGTTTCTATTAATACAAGGGCAGATATTAAGTAAATAAAAACTGTGGGGAAAGTGATAAATCATTTCTTAAATTAAAATTTTGTGTGTTTTTTGTTTGTTTGCTGCTGAGATTGATTTATATCCAGTGTTCCAATATGAATGCAGGAAAATTTTCAGCTCTTTGTAGCTGATACCCGAAACCAAAAGTTTCCTTTGGGAGTGAAAAGTGATAAGAAATCCATGAGAACAGTATAAGCATAACTGAATTTTTTTTTATTTACCCCCATATTATTGTTCATTTTATATAGAGATCGGTACAACTTCATGAGTGTTATCATTTGATTCCTGCCATGTACAGTTTTATTATAGATTGCATTAGAAAACCCATAAGAACGTCGCTTGCGAGGGGGCGTGGCCTAGCGGGCAATGGCGACGGTTGCCTGATCCCTGAGCTCCGCTGGAGAGAGACTGAAGCGGCACACCTAAACCCTGAACCCTCTACCTAGTTTGACTTGGCCAGCACCTGAAGTCCCCAAGAGGCAGAGAGGATCGTTTCTGGACCTGCAGGTCCTTGCAGGAGGCGGAGAACCCACTGCGCTCGGAGAGGCCGGAGGAGACGCGCGGCGGAGGAGGCGGAAGTTCGCGCCATACCAGCACAGCAGAGACGGGCCGCGGGGTTTCCCCATATCCAGCCGCAGCTTTAAGAAGAGAAGGGCCGAGAACGGAGCCGTTACAAGCGGCGCCTCTCAGCCTAAGCCCGGACGCTGCAGCGGTGAAACGGGCTCCAGCAGACTTACGGCGGAAGGACTGCTCCCACAGTGAGTAAAACATCTGCCCGCCATTTTCCTCCCTGCTGCAGCCTAATTCATTAACAGTACTCTGTGCACCCAGCACCATCACATCACAGTGGGGCCATAATAATTTCCACAGAAGTTGGGAACACCACACTGGGTCTGCCTCCTCTAATACCCCAGGACACCTGCTTCAGACGCCATCTTAGCTGCTGCAGACAGAGAGCCTGCAGCCCCCTCATAAGGTCATTGTCTGTCTGTCACACTGCCCTCCTTACATGCCCACAGCGCTTTGGGGGTACAGATCATAACAAGACCTTCACCCTCGGATCTCAAGTGGATTTTTCAAATACAATACTTCCACTAAACAGGTTCTGAATTTTATAATATATAAATAGAGGCTCTGGGCTTCTCTGAGGCTCCCCCATAAGACTCTCGCACTGTCACAGTTTACTGCGTGACTCGCTGAAGGGCTTGCTCCTTTTTCATACAGCTTCTCAGTGTCACAGCATATCGCACCCTACACTGTGCTGCTCCTCAACAGCATCCAACTTCCAGTGCTACAGCTCAAACCGCAGCCCCTATACCGCATTCTAATCCTAACTGGTTCCTCCCAATCACTGAACAACCCCAGCACCTCTTGGCTCAAGTCACTAGAGTCTTTCCTCCTTGGCATATAGAGGACATTTTCTGTGACTCTACCCAATTAGGAAGCAAAGGAAGTCAGAAAGCAAGAAGGATTTAGATACCTCTTTGCGCCCATGTCCTCTCTCATTAAGAAGAAAAGGATGAGAAGTGCGTCTAAGAAGACCCCTAAAATAAAACCTGCAAAGCTCACAGAGTTTTTTCAACCCTCCTCACCAGCCCTACCAAATCTAGAGTCTTCCAACCCTTTCTCTCAACTGTCTGCCTCTCCATCACACTCTGAATCCGTAGACATGGATCCTCAGGAGGACATCACACAAGCCTCATTGCTGGAGAAAACGATGCTGAAGCTCTTTTCCTCTTTCCGGGAACAATTACAGAATGATTTCAAGCAAATGTTCACAGAATTTAAGGCTGATATCCAAGCTCTGGCCTCCAGAGCAGAACACGTTGAGAAAAAAATGGCAGAACTTACAACATCCCACAACTCGTTGATCGATGCTAACGCAGACCTGGAAGAAGAGGTTCAGAGACTATCTTCCAAGCTTCTAGACCTGGAAGACAGATCTAGACGGAACAATATACGTATCCGAGGAGTCCCAGAATCAGTCAACAACGAGGCCCTCGCCCCTTTCCTGACCGATCTTTTAGCTGTAATGCTCCCAGACGCCTCCCAATCCGAGCTGGAGATTGATCGCATTCATCGGCTGCCGAAACCTAAACACCTGCCTCCATCTGTTCCGCGAGACGTGATCGCGAGGATCCATTTCTTTAGAACAAAAGATAGCTTTTTAAGGGCGCTCAGAGGTAAAACAATGCTCCCTGAGAGATTTGCTAATATCTCCATCTTTCCTGACCTATCAGCAGGGACTATGCTAAAACGAAAAGAATTCGCATCTTATACCAAAATACTACGTGAGCAAAGCATAAGTTACCACTGGGGCTTCCCGGTCAAGCTAATCGTCATGAAAGATAACACCTCGACGGTTTGCACCTCCCCTTCCATGGTCAGGGACCTGCTACTGTCCTGGGGCCTACTGTCATCGCCCACTTCTACTCCTCTGAAGAAACAGAAAACAAGACCTGAAACTGTTACTCCCCTCTGGTCGGAGAAACACAACAGGTCCCGACCCCGGGCCAACGACTAACTAAGCCAAATACTACTTGGGTACTGTTCTCCACTGCTCTCGTGCTCAGGTGGCCGTCGAACAAGAACTGATATTTTTTCAATCGCTATTTTTCTTGTTCCCCGTGTGCTCCTTTGCAGTATTAGGCACTGACTTGCCCCCTTCTGATTCCCTCTAGAGGAATCCCCAGTTCATGGAAGCTTTCCATGTCAGATTTGTTAGTTTATTTTTGGTTTGTGTGGAAATGCACGTTACCGTTATAGTTCATATTGGTCATGATATGTATAACCCGAACTTATTTGCAGGCTCTTCTGGATTCTTTATTACCAGCAACATTTCTGTAATAGTTTTGTACTATGATCTACAATGGGAGTGAAATTTATGTCCTTAAATGCAAATGGTCTGAACTCCCCGTTTAAGAGTTCGCTGTTCTGGAGGGAGGTTTTGGCGTCCCGTGCGGATGTGGTTTGTGTACAAGAAACACACTTATGTAGGAAAGATACCTTTCGATTGCAGCATAAAAATTACTCACGCGCGTTCCACTCCGCGGGGGACGTTAAGAAAGCCGGATTATCATTCTTTATTAAAAACTCTGTTTCATTCTCGCTTACCCATTCCATTGTTGATGCTAATGGTCGTTATATAATTCTGAATTGTATGCTGAACTCAATAGCTTTTACCTTGGTCGGTATTTATGCACCCAACTATCACCAACTTTCATTTCTCACCAAAGTGCTTACAAAGGCCAAAAAGGAAATGAGAGGTAATCTAGTAATATGTGGTGATTTCAATGTAGTAATAGACAAAGGCAAGGATAGATCGACTATCTGCTCTAGATCGACCCCTGAGCTCCAACGGTTGATCCTGGAGGAGAACCTCCACGATCCATGGAGGTATGCTCACCCGACAGAAAAAGATTTCACCTTCTATTCCTCTGCAAGGGACTCTCACTCTAGAATTGATTACTTCCTACTCAATAGAGCCGCCCTAATGTTAGTTTCCTCCTCCAAGATAGGGTTCCGATCCTGGTCAGACCACGCACCCATATACCTGACTTTAAAGACCGGCTCTGCTCCTGTCTTCCATTCTCCGTGGAGACTAAGAACGTCACTTGCTCTCCCATTGGCCCAAATAATCGCGCCTCTTTTAACTTAGCCAATCACAAACAGAGCTCACTCTGCAATTCTTTTCCCCCATAAACTCTATGAGATAAGTAGCTCATCGCTGGGTTGGCTAAGCAGGACGAGCCCCCTTTCCCCAACCAATACATTACTAGAATATTTCCATAGACAGTAATTAATTTTTAAGGGCGCCCTTCTATCGCGCCTTTTAGCTCCACCCCAAAATAGACGCACTACTATGATTGCTGGATTCTATCTGCCCCCTGGGCTCAACCAATCAGCTTTTTCTGCCTTTTTTTACTGTATTTTGAACTGTCCCCCTTTTCATTTGATTGGTCAATACTTCTCCATAGGTTATAATGGGTCCTGTCGCTCCTATTCTGATTTGGTTGGTTTTTGGGCCCACCAAAGAGAAGCGCTTACAGAATTTGAATTACTGTTATTTCCCGGCAATTCTCTATATCGCAATAACGATGTTGCGCCGGTGGGCGGCGACAAACGCGTTTTTTAGTTATTTTATTTTGTATGTTATAGAAGGTTTCAGCTCTTTTACAGAGAATGTTTTACAACTTAATAAAAGTTTTATTTACTAATTCTCCATGCCGCACGGCGCTGAGATTTCAGTGCCCGATCTGTCCATAAGACTACAATGGGACAAATAGCTCGCTCTCTGATTGGCTGGAATAGCCAAGCCCCCGCAGTCAACCAATCAGCTCTTTTCTGCCTTTTTACTGTATTTTGAACTGTCCCCCCTTTTGCATTTGATTGGTAAATACTTCTCCATAGGTTATAATGGTTCACTGTCGCTCCTATTTTGATTGGCCGGTATTGCCAAGGCCCCGCTTGTTGAACCAATCAGCTCTTTTCTGCATTTTTTACTGTATTTTGTACTGTCCCGCCTTTTCATGTGATTGGTCAATACTACTCATAGCTTATAAAAGGTCATGTTGCTCGTATTCTGTTTGGGCTGGTTTCTGCAACCAATTAAAAGCGCTTACAGAATTTGAATTACTAATTTCCCGGCAATTTCCAATATCCTCCATTCCTGATGTAGCGCCGTTCTTGATTTTTGGAAAGTGATTTTATTTTATTTTATTTTTTTTTTTTAGAAGGTTTGAGCTCTTTTTCTGATAATGTTTTACACCTAATAAAAAAGATTTTTTTTTATTCATACTCCATGCCTCACGGAGCTGAGAGCTGAGATGGATTTCTTTTGCGATCTTCTATATGTTTCCTCTCATGTTACGTTCTCACTACAATTCACCTCCTCCGGCTCATTTAGACCAGAATCAACCAGGTCTGCCTGTCGGAGCTGGCAAGCGCTGCAATGCGCCGCACTTTGCCGAGTCGTGATCATGCATGCCTCGGAGTCTTCGAATGTGCCGCCTCCCGCCCCAGAACGCCCACACCGCGCCCACTGAAACGCCCCTTCATGTTAATGGCGCATCCGAAATTTTGGCCGAAGGTTGGCCTAACATCGCATCCCTGCGTCCGACAGGGGATTCGGATCGGTGAGGCGCCGTTTTCGCCAGAAAACAGGTGCATATCCCGATCATACATGTTGCCCTAAGTTATAGCTGGAGATGGTTTCGGGTTTAAACACATGGATATGAAAAGATACACCACATTTATTAAGAAGGTGTAACGGTCTGGTAGTGGATCCACTGGACCACCGCAGGCGATGGTGGAAGCCCACACCAGGGAGCGGAATCTAAGTAGGTCCTGGTATTCACCAGAGCCCGCCGCAAAGCGGGATGGACTTGCGCGGCGGGAATTACCAGGTCGTTTCCCACTGGCGGGACTTGCCTGCGGTGGCGTCAAGGGTTTGGCGAGGTACAGAATCGTCATCAAGTCCGTAGTCTGGGGACAGGCAGGAAGGTTTTGGGCAAGGCAGCAGAGATTCGGGTTAGTAAAGTAAGCAAGCGGGTTCGGTACCGGTTGACAAAAAAGGCTTTTCTGGAACGCTTTTTCGATAGGCATGAGCACTAAGGATCCGGCAAGGCTGCCAGGAAGAGAGGCCCGGCTTAAATAGGAACAGTGGCCGTCATGCCCAAATTTCCCGGGCGCACTGTTCCCTTTTTAAAATTTCACAGTGTCGGCGCGCGCGCGCCCTCGGGAGCGCGGCCGCGCGTGCCGCGGGACAAAGACGGGCAGAGCAGGAGCGTAGCCGGGTAAGTGAACGGCGGCAGAGACAGGGGGGTGAGCGGACCCCAGACCCGACATGCGGGAAGGGGTGCCGCCCAGCGTCGGGGCACGGATGCGCCTGCGACCCGGGACGAGGGTCGCAGGGGCATCCGTGACAGTACCCCCCTTGGGCTCCCCCCTCTTCCCGGAGTGGAGGAATTTCTGGATGATGCTGCAGTTCAGGATGTTCTCCTCCGGCTCCCGAGACCTCTCCTCGGGCCCGAACCCCCTTCCAGCCCAACTAGAAAATATCGCTTCCCTCTAGTTCCCTCATACCCAACATCCCCTTGACCTCAAAGACATTGGAGGCACCACCCCACATCGGGGAGGGACAACTTCTGAGAGAAAACGGTTTAAGGCCAGGGGCTTCAGTAGTGAGACAAGGAAAGAGTTGGGAATACGCATGGTAGGAGGGAGCCGGAGTTTGTAGGAGACCGGGTTAATACGGCTAAGAACTTCAAAGGGTCCCAGGAAGCGGGGGCCCAGTTTGTAGGAAGGCATCTTGAGGCGGACATATTTGGCAGATAGCCACACCTTGTCACCCGGGGAGAAGACAGGAGGAGGACTTCTTCTTTTATCCGCTTGAGTCTTTGTGCGCTCGAAAGCAGGAAGCAGAGACCGGTGGGTCTGGGACTAGATGGTCTTCAAGTCCTGGACCAATGCATCCGCTACCGGAACTTCGGATGGGGATGCCAGAGGGAGAGATGGGCGGGGATGCAGACCGTATACAATGTAGAAGGGCGAAGCCCCCGCAGACTCTGAATCTAGGGAGTTATACGAGAATTCCGCCGATGGCAGCAAGTTGGACCAGTCCTCTTGGCGTGCAGAGACGAAGTGGCGTAGGTAACACCCCAAGACCTGGTTGACCCTCTCCATCTGGCCATTCGTCTGAGGGTGGCAAGCAGAAGAGAAGTCGAGCTTCACCTGGAGTTGGGAACACAGAGCCCGCCAAAACTTGGAAACAAACTGGACCCCTCGATCCGAAACAATTTGCTGAGGGAGTCCATGCAGACGAAAGACATGACAAAAAAAACAGTTCTTGCCAGGCGAGGAGCAGACGGCAGGCCAGTGCGGGACAAATACGCCATCTTGGAAAACCGATCTGTGATCACCCAACAATGGTGTTGCCAGCCGAAGGAGGGAGATCGGTTACAAAGCCCTATCGCAATATGGGCCCATGGTGAGTAGGGATGGGTAGTTGGATGTAGTAGGCCTGCCGGCTTGTGACAGGCGTTTGTTGCGGGCACAGGAGTTCAAGACTCAACGAAGTCCTTGACATCCTTAACGAGCTCTGGCCACCAATAGGAATGTTTTTCGGGCGCCGGGATGACCGGCCACCAAGGAGCAATGTCCCAATTTCAAGATACGTCTGCGGAGAGCTGGGCTTACGTAGGTTTTTCCCCGGGGAACCTTCCGGAGGTCAACTGGACAGTCGAGATAAGACGTTCTGGGGATTATGTGCTCGAAGTAGCTCTTCACCCACCACTTAAGGAACGGGAGAGGCGTCGCTTTCACGTTTTCTGTGGCCGGAAGTGGACTGGAAGTCGAATCGGGAGAAGAAGAGAGACCACCTAGCCTGGCGTGGGTTAAGTCCTCGAGCCGTCTGGAGGTATTGAAGGTTTTTGTGGTCCAAATAGATGTGGATGGGGTGGCGAGCACCTTCCAGTAGATAAAGCCATTCCTTGAAAGCCAACTTGATAGCTAGTTGCTCCCGATCGCCAATAGTGTAGTTCCTCTCGGCCGAGGAGAACGTCTTGGAAAAGAAACCACACGTTACAGTCTTGCCCGTGGGCCCTTTTTGTGTAAGAACTGCTCCGACCCCCACAGACGAGGCATCTACTTCCACCGAGAAGGGTTTCACGGGGTCCGGCCGCGAAAGGAAAGCTGCGGTGGAAAACGCAGACTAGAGCTTAGAGAACGCCTCTTCAGCCTCGGCGGGCCAGCTGCGCGGCTTAGCATGTTCCTTTGTAAGGGCCACTATCGTGCCACCCCAGCGTAGAAAAGTGGGGAATAAATTGGCGATTAGTAGTTACAGAACCCCAGGAAGCGCTGTATGGCTCGCAGGCCGACTGGGCGTGGCCACTGCAACACGGCTGCAGTTCGCTGGATTTCCATCCATAGGCCTTGGTCAGAAATTATATATCCCAGAAACGGAAGGCTGGTTTGGTGGAAGAGGCACTTCCCTAGCTTGACAGATGGTTCTCTCGGAGATGCTTCAACACCTGATGAAAATGGCTGCGATGGGTCTCGAGGTCAGGAGAGTTTCACCAAGATATCATCTAGGGAAAAACCCCTACGCAGGTGTAGAGGAGATTCTGAAGATGTCATTACGAGCTCCTGGAAGATGGCAGGCGCGTTTTGACAGTCCGAAGGGCATCACCAGGTATTCAAAGTGCCCGTCCCGGGTGTTGAAAGCCGTCTTCCATTCATCGCCCTTGCGGATTCGGACCAAATTGTAGGCCCCTCTCAGATCCCCTTAGAAAGATCCTGAGTCCCGCAGTGGTCAAAGCTCTTGTGATCAACGGCAGAGGGTACCGGTTTTTCACCGTGATTTTGTTCAGACCCCGGTAGTGTATGCAGGGCCATAAGGAACCGTCCTTTTTTACGAAAAAGAACCCCGCACCCGCGGGAGAAGAGGACTTCTGAATGAAGCCCTTCCGGAGATTCTCCAGGACGTACTCCGACTTGGCTTGAGTCTCGGGAACCGATAAGGGGTAGACTCTGCCC
This sequence comes from Phyllomedusa bahiana, assembly GCA_025379985.1. NCBI lineage: Eukaryota > Metazoa > Chordata > Amphibia > Anura > Hylidae > Phyllomedusa > Phyllomedusa bahiana. Next base: position 71,771 of record JAODAL010010977.1, on the reverse strand, counting down.
CGAGGAGGACTGGTGCCAGGCAATAAGTCAATCGGGCAGTCGTAAGGACGATGCGGAGGAAGACTCTCGGCTTGTTTTTCAGAGAACACATCAGCGTACTCCAGATACTCGGGCGGCAGACCGGACAGCGGCTCACGAAGGGTCGAGCGGAGCAGAAAAGCAAATGGGCGAGGCGCCACCAAACAACACCCCCGACAGTTGGGACCCCAACGAGTTGTTTCTCCAGACGTCCAGTCCAGCGTTGGAGAGTGGAGCCGCAGCCATGGAAGTCCGAGGAGGACCGCCGACGTGGAGCGAGGCAACACGTAGAAGGAGATCTCTTCCTTATGTAGAGCCCCTACTTGGAGGGACAGTGGCTTGGTGGCAAACTGGATGGTGTCGCTAAGCAGCTCCCCGCTGACAGACGAGATAACGAGCAGTTTCTCCAGGCGGACCACCGGAAGACGATACGGTCTCACCAGAGACTGATGGATAAAGTTCCCGGCTGAGCCCGAATCCAGGAACGCCGGAACTTGGAACGATATTCCAGCTTCAGACACGACCTGCACTGGCATCAGCAGGCGTGGAGAGGAGGAGTTTGCACCTAGGAATGCCTCTCCCACAGAACCTAGGTGCGAGAGTTTCCCGCATGCTTGGGACGCATGGGACAACTTCCTCCGGAAATGTTCTAGGCGCACGTAAGGCACAAGTTCCTTTGCCGACGCTGGCCAACCTTGCTCAGTGAGACGAGCTCGGTCAATCTGCATGGGCTCCTCAGGGGTTTTTGGGGGATTGGGCCGCAGGAGGCCTCTGGAACCCGGTGCCAGGCGAGGAAACCGGGGAGGTTGGGTAGCTGATGCTCTTGCCGAGGTTTCCCTTCCCCGTTCAATGAAGCCACATCAATGGGGTGCTACCCGGATCAAGTCCTGAGGAAGATTGGATGTCTCTGCGGCAAGACGTCCTTAATTGCTTTAAGCCCTTTCTTGAAGGTGGCACCCAGAGCGGCCTCGTTCCATGGCAGTTCTGAGGCCTTTAAAGTGCGGAATTTGCAACGCGTGTCTCCACAGACAGATCCCTGGCGTAGGTTTAGGAGGGCTTCTCAGCGGGGATTAAAGGGCTGGTTCCTCAAAACACATGCGGAACCCGTGAGAAAGACTGTAGGTCCCCGTCACCGAATCGTTCTTCCCACAGAGGTGTAGCCCTGCCAGGGCCTTCCCGGAGAGCAGGGTGACCACGAAAGCCATTTCAAAAGTTTGGAGGAAAAAGATCGGCCATAGCTCCCGTGCATGAACATTGGGGATGAACCCCCCTAGAGTTTTGGGTTCCGTCGTACTTGGGCGGGAGCGACACCGAAGCTTGGGGCCCCCCAGAGCCACGGAACCCAGAGGCAGGGACAACCACAGGGAAAATGGCGAAAGGTTTCTGTGCTGGGCGGGCGATTGCTGCAACTGGGGACAGTTGTTCAGTTGTGCCCTGACCCAGTTGCTGAACTGGGGGGCCAAAAAGGGTCGTAGATCCCCCAGGGGTAGGTAACGGCACCTTGGGGGGACCATGGGCCCGGGCCCACTGTAACGGTCTGGTAGGAATTCGCTGGACCCCCGCGGGGATGGTGGAAACCCAACCAGGGAGCGGAAACTAAGAAAATCCCCGGGATTCACCAGAGCCCCCCCTGCAAAGGGGTGGGCTTTCTGCGACGGGGAAATTTCAGGTCGCCCCCCTGGCGGGATTGCCCGCGGGGGCGGCCAAGGGTAGGCGAGTCTTAAGCAACGGGGGTTTTTAACGGTAGACAGACAAGGCTTTTTGGAACGCTTTCTCGATAGGCATGACCCCTAAGGATCCGGCAAGGCTGCCAGGAAAAGCCCGGACTTAAATGGAACAGTCCCGGGCAAGACCAAATTACCGAGCCCCCCCTTTAAAAATTCACGTGCCGGGGCGCAGCCCTAGGAGCGGGGCCGCGCGCGCCGCGGGACAGAGGGGGACAAGCGGACGTGGCCAGGTAAGTGAACGCCGGCAGAGACAGGGGGGTGAGCGGACCCTGGACCCGATGTGCGGGGGGGGCCCCGCCGACGTCGGAGCACGGTGCCCCTGCCCCCGGGACAAAGGGTCGAGGGGACCCTTTGAAAGAAGGCTTAGGCTCTTTTTCATTTCCCTTATGATTTTTTACTTGTAATATAGGGAAAAATTGCAGGATGAAATACAAAACTTTGTTACTAAAGTTAGTATGTGCAGTTTAATAAACCCTGATAAATTCATGTTTCTAAAAGGTAAACCGGGTGCTGCACCTCAGACTTGAAAATCATTGTCTACTTTTTAAACACAAAAAAACAGTTTTTTAGGTTCCGTGTAATTAGTGACAATAAAATATTTAATATATTCATTTTATGGTTGTTTCAGTCACATGGTGACAGTGATGAGAGTGACTAGACTATAAGTAAATTCAGAGCAATGGAATTACAAAATAAGAAACTTCTTCGCTATCCTAATTCAGTTTTTTCTCAATATCTGGCTTCTCCCGCTATATAATTTTATTGTTATAGTGAACAAGTTTTTTCCCCCCCCAAATAGCTAGTGTGTCCATTAAAAAGGACTTTTGTCATTTCCTAATATGTACAGTTTAGTAAATACTTGTGTTTCCCATGAAATAACAGTTCACAAGCATCTTCTTTTTAACCTGTTTTTTGGCGTTCCTCGGGCATTCCCTTCAAAAACCTATTACGGCGTCAGAGGGGTGTTAAGTTGTGGTGTGCCCCTGCACATCTGCCCCCCCATTGTCCACTCAGTGCTGATTAGAGTCAGTGTGTGGTGGGACGCACCCTTTTGGAAACTGGAATAGTAACACCCACCTGACAGATTCAGTAATACATTTCTAGAAGGAAAAACAGAGAAACAGCACAACACAGAGTGATAAGAGAAGATGCTCCAGAATTGTTATGTCATAGGGAATACAATGATTTACTAAAATAGACTAGTTAAGAGATGTCACCGGTCCTCTGTAAAAACTTGGTGCTTTTCATTGTTCTTGTACAGAGATTGATTTAACCTAATCTGATCGTAACTAATTACCCTTTTGGTATTGGTGTTTGTAAGGTATCTTGTCAAAATCCACAATCGAAAATGATTTTTAATGATTTTTCATGCATTTTCCATGTAGTTACAAAATTTAAAAGAAAGGGGTGGTCCCACTGCACGGGGCAAATACCGGCTTGTTTCCCCGGTATTTTTATGTTCTGCGGCCATCCCCCCCCCGTGGGGGGGGACGGTTTTCTCCCGATTTTAGTGGGGGGAAAAAACCCTCCCCACCACATTGACATGCACAATTCCCTCGGGAAACCGGACGGAAAAAATGCGCATGTTTTAATGTTTTGCGGGGGGACCGCGGGTGGAAAAAAACGCCGGACGGAAAACCCCGGGTTGGGACTGTAGCACATTTTTTCCCTAAAGCACTATGTGCTTTTTTTTTTTTTGGCCGGTTTTTTTAGGGGATCTGAAAAAAAGCAAACCGGGGGAAAAAAAGGCCGAAAACCCTTGCCCTGGGGGGAATCCCTAAATGGACTGTTGACAACTATTTTTAGGGAGAGGGCCCCTACACGATTAAACTTATAAATAATGTATACTAAATTGCCCAGCATACTGTGCCCAGATAGCTCCCCCAGCGCGCTAAGTATCCAGTAACCTGTACAGTCATGGCCAAAGTTTTGAGAATGACAAAAATATTAATTTTCACGATCTGTTGCCCCCTTTGGTTTTTTTTGAGTTTGTCAGATGTTTTTATCACATACAGAAATACAAGGGAAACATATTATGATTAACAAAACTTTTATTGACAGTTAGAATGAGTTAATGCGCAAATAAATTTGCAGTGTTTTCCCTTTTTTCAGGGGCCCCTGCAAATTCTCCCCGGCATGCTCTCAATTAAAATTTTGGACCAAAAACCCGACGATGCAGTCCCTTCTTGCACAATCAATGCTTCATTTTGTCACAATTTTTTGGTTTTTTTTTTTTCCACCCGTCTCTTGTGATTGGCCCCCAAGTTCTCAATGGGGTTAAGATTTGGGGGGTTTCCAGGCCATGGGCCCAAATTCTGTTTTTTCCGAGCCTTTTAGTTATCCTTTGCTTATGGCAAGGGGCTCCCTCATGTGGGGAAAAGGGGATTTTTGATCACCAAAAGCCCTTGGAGGGTTTGGGAGGTTGCTCTTGGAGGACATTCTGGTACCATTCTTTTTTTCGGATGGGGTTTTTGGAAAAGATGTTAGGAGCCGTATTCCCTTGGCGGGAGAAGCAAACCCCACACATGAAGGGTTTTCTGGGGGCTTTACAGTTGGCATGAGAAAAACTGGTGGTATCGTCACCGTCTTCTCCGAAAAAGCTGTTTTCCAGATGTTCCAAACTTTCGGAAAGGGGATTTATCACGGAGAAAAAAGGGACTTTCCCCCAGTCCTTCAGTAGTCCACTCCCTTTTACCTTTGGAGAAAAACGTTCCCCCTGGGGTTTTTTTTCGGGAGGGGGAAGTGGCCCTTTCCCTGCCCTCCTTAACCCCAAACCGGCCTTGTTTCTGAGTTTCCCCCCTCACAGTGCGGGGCAGATGCACCACACCTGCCTCCCTGCCATTCCTGAGCAAGCTTGCACGGCTGGTACCCCCAATTCCCAAAGCTGAAACATTTTTAAGAGACGGTCTGGCGTTTTGTGGTTTTTTTTGGGGGCCCCCCTTGGTCCTTTTGGGCAAAAAGGGAAACCTCTCCCCTTTGAATTCCTTGAGGGATGCGAAAAGATTTTTGGGATTTGGGTGCAATCTTTCTAGCGCGATTACTTTTCCCCTGTTAGGCCTTTTTGTGCAGTGCAATGAGATGGTTTTTTCTTTAGGGGAAAAAACCAGGGTTTAAACAGAAGAGAAAAAAAGGGGTGCCAAGCTCCAGCCCCCTTTTAAAAGTGTACAGTGGTTTGATTTTTGGACAGATTGATCTCCGCCCTTTGTCCTCATCCAACACGCACACCTGTGTTAATGGGAATTTTCACTGAACGATGTTAGTGGCCCTTTTTAAAGGGCGGGCCCCTCAATGAAAGTTAAAAATTTTTGTTTTGGGGGGGGAAAAATTTCCCTTTTTTTCTAGGAAAACTATTGACTTTTGCAATTAATTTTGTTTGTTAAGGGGTCACTTTTCTTAAACATTTTTGGAGAAATAGAAATTTGCCATTAAAAAACCTGATGCAGTGGGGATTTTTGAAAAAATTTTAACATTTGTTTCATTCTAAAAAATTTTTTGGCCATGACTGTATACACAGCCCCACTTTCAGTCCAATAAATTATTATGCCCACACCCTAATTTTGAAACACGCTGGTGGTTTTAAAAAGGGTGTGTGCAAAATAATAAAAAAAAAAATAAAAAGGGTTGAAACTTTATTGCAATAAAAGGCACGAGGGGGAATGTACAAATATCAAATATATCACCGGGTGTCCTTTAGTGAAATTAAAGTTTAAACCCCTTTTTTTTAATTTTTATTATTTTTATTTTTGTTATTATTATTATTTTTTCCCCTTTTTTTTAAAAACTCAAATCAAAAAGTTATACAAAAAAATTACGATACTTTCTGGATTTATAATGTTAATATGTTTTATATAAGGGTGCAAAAAATTTTTTATTACGTTTGAATTTTAAAATAACCCCAAAGGGGCCACATGTATAAAAACCTGTTTGGGTCTAAAACTAAACTTTTTTTTCCTGGGTTTTAAATGGGCAAAAGAGTGAGTTTTGGGCCTAAAACTTTTTCATTACATGTGGCCCCTTTAAAGTGTTTTTTTTGGCCCCTTTTTTTCCCTTTTAAAAGTAATCCCAAAAAAGAAATTTTTTTAAAATTGGAGACTGTTTTGTACACTTGACCATGGACAGCGTGGCAGGTTCTATGTGAAGGGGCATGGGGATGTTTTTGTTTTTCTGGGCAAAAAAATTTTCACATAAAATTTTCTAAAATATTTTAACCAAATGCCCCTTTTTTTTAAAGAAAAAACTTATTTTTATTTCACATATAGTGCGGGCATTGTCCCGACCATATTTTAAAGTCCGTAAATAGCACTTTAATAGTTCCATTTATACTATCTCTGTTTTTACATGGAAACCTGTGCATGCACTATACTGTAGGGAGGCGCTACTACACCATCAATCATTGTATGTTCTTCACTAATACAAACAAGTAAAATGTTGATGATAATTGGTTGGATCTTTCAGTCAATCACATGTGTCACAGATCAGTGTCTGTGACATTGTATGTTGAGTCTGGTTTCAAGATCCTACTTTAAAAATATTGTATTCTAAAATTGTAATTTGAGGGACCATTCTATGTTGTATAAAATATTTCCTAAAAGCTATATGTCTGTACTGTGGCACTGTGTGATTTTCAAGCGAATCCGCCTCAGAATACATTTGAACATAGTGTGGGATTTTCATCTGTTTTCAATGGGAATCCAATCTGTAGATCACCCTGTAAACTATGGCATGAATTTTTCCCAGCGTGAAATTGAAATCCATGATCCGGAAAAAAAAAAGTAGTAACATGTCACTTATTTTACACATAACTATGTTGGATTCCATGTAGGGCAGTATAGACCACCGATGATAATGGGGCATTTAAAGGGGTTTTATCCTTAGAAGCTTTCGCACACTTGAGCCGATCCTATCTGTTTCAGTTTCAAATTCAGGGGTTAGTCTCTCTTCCCTGTTGCCCTGTAGGCATGTATCTCCTCCAAGGAGGTGAGTCTCCCCTCACTGAAGACTTGTTACATCATCATTCTGTGTTAGCAGAGGAAGGGAGAGGACATCAGCTTTGCAGACCTCCTGCTATGCTTCTGGCTGCAGAGCTGTCTGCTCCCTCTCAGGCTGCACAAGCTCTTTGTAACCAGAACACCTCTGGATTGGTGTAAGCAGGTACACACACAGTCTGAACTGATGAAGCAAGTGTGGGAAATGCTCTCTACCCCCCTCTGTTATCAGGCAGGAGGTAGAGCAGACTATATAAGGCTGCTATATGGGGGGAGCACATGGTATAAGACTGTGTTATATGAGAGGAGAGTGAATCTAGCAGTTACAGCCTTCATCATACGGACACAGCCATCTCAGGTAGCTCATTTCTCACAGCTCAGAGGGGAGTGAGCACAGAGTGTAATCACAGTGCAGGGGGCGTTTCCCATCTGGGGTCGTGTCCTAACAGGATGAATGAAATGTCAGTCAATCACAGAAAAGGGGGCGTGTCCTGACAGCTGCTGCAGAAATAGCTATAGATGCACAGTTTAGCTCCTATCTACTATACTAAGTGACTTAGGTAAAGCAAATCAATTACAAAAGTGCTTATTTTTACTGTCCTCATCATTATGATCTTTGTAGCGGGAAGACCCCTTTAAGACAGCAGCAAACTCTGCTCCTATGAAGTAAAAGGGTACCACTTCGGGAATTCTTTTGCGGAATTTGCAACAGATATTTCTTTGGAAAAATCCATTGTGTGAATAGTTCCCATAAAAACCCAGATTACGGTACAATGGGTTTGCAGTATGTGGTACACAACAGTACACACCACTACAGTCCTGAATTTCTGTACAAAAGACACAAGTAAAATTGCAAAGTTAGTGACCTACTTCAATTACACTGTGGTATACTAGACCCAATAAATTTTTAATTTTCTTTTTCAATTAAAATGTAAATTTGCAGGTCAGTTCATCCGAAAAATCCTTCATTCTGTTTTCTTTCCATTTATTACAGAACTGTCTGGCAGAGGTACAAATGTCATTCAGTCCTTTTTGAAGAGCAAACACAATTGTGATACTGTCATTGTACTGCCTAGAAAGGTCCAGAAATTCCACTTAGTTCACTTTCCTGGCTTTAGACTTGAATAATGACAATGTAAAATCCTGTGTTACAGATTCCAGCAATGTGACTGCAGCTAAAGATGGGACAGAGTGAAGAAAATGTTAACGAGGAAGGCACCGCTAAGTAATGAAGAATCCATCTGCCCTATGTCTCTAGACTGTGTCTCTTCCTACCATATGCACAGTCTATGGCTGATTGTAGGCTCTAAACGTGGACAATCATCATATGGGTTTTGCTAGTGTTTTTGCTGAAGGTTTGGCACTAAGGCACAATGACTGGACAACTAAGTGAAGATACTTCAGAGTCTCCAAACCTAAACTCAGATGAGTTTGGAGTGCAAGATATGTTATAACCGTTACAACTTAAGACAAAGGAAACCAAAAGTTCTGGGCGGTTGTCACAGAGTATGTGCCAAATGCCGTTATAAACTGGTGGACTGTGTGGGGTCTCCGCAGTGTGTCATAGTATGCCCATTTTGTAGGTTCGAGACACGTTTGCCTGAAGATGAAGTCAGTAGCCTTCCAGACGACAACAACATTTTACTTAATCTGGCATGTGGTGGGAGGGGAAAGTGCTCTGGAGACAATGCAACAGAATTGCTACTAACCCCAAAACGTCTTTCAACGCTGGTTACACCTTCCCACAGTTCTACCAACTGCCTGGTGATCACCATCATGGAAGTCCAGAGGGAAAATTCTCCAGCTCTCAATGCCACTCCTGTGGTAGAGTTCTACAGGCCTTCCACATATGACCCGGTTTCAGTGCCTCATAACTGGACAGTGTGGAATTGTACATCTCTGATCTGCCAAACCTCTGTGCGTGTCTTTGTTTGGTTGCTAGGTCTACTGTACTTTAGCTCCTTGCCTCTAGGGATTTATCTGCTGGTTTCGAAAAAGGTAACTCTTGGAGTAGTCTTTGTCAGCCTTGTTCCTTCCAGCCTTGTCATACTTATGGTATATGGTTTTTGTCAGTGTGTCTGCCATGAATTTTTGGATTGTATGTCCACCTCGTAAGTAATACAACAGCAGAGTAATATTGTGATTTAATAATATTCTAATTTCATGATACACCGTTGCATTACGACAGATAAAATCTTATTACTTTACCTTCTGCTCTTAAACAAGCACAGTAACTACCAAGAAACATCTGCAATTGTGTTTCTTTACTACTCGAGTCAATTCTGGGATAGGGTCATTCCTGTAAGGCAGAAGGAAACTTTCATTTATTATATAAATACTACATGTCTTATACTATGTCTTATACTAAAATATGTTAGTCAAACAAGCCTCTTTTATTATACCATAATTGTTCTTTGCTACTTTAGACTTGAATTGCATTTTATATTTCTCTTGTAAATGAGTTGACTTTTTATCAACCCCATAACGAGCAGTTGTTTTTGCTAATGTCTTCTTTAAGATGATATATCCTCAGTGATTGCTGTCATTTCAAGCTAAAAATTCTTAAAACTTTTATTTCTAATTTGTTTTAATTCTGCATCGTCACACCGAATTTGTAGTCACATTGGGGTATCTGCCTAATAAAGCAATACTCTATACACGTGATTTTTTTTTACTTGATGATATCTCAGGGAAAATAATGTCTATTCCTAATTAAGGAAATGTGATATTATTTGCTCTAATTTAGTAGAGCTTAGTGGATCTTGGCCTTAGACATCATGTGAAAAAATGTTACGAACAGTGATGATTGTACATTTGTATAAATTGCAGTGGTATTAAGAATGTAACTCTACACCAGGGATCTGCAGCATGAGTTCTTGTCAATGGACAAATGGCTACTTCTGCAGGAGATAGAAAGGGCCACGTGTATGAAAACTGTTCAGGTCTAAAATTCACTTTGTTTCCCACAGCAACAAATCAGAGCACCTCTCTCATTTGATATGGTACTCTGGTACTCTGATTGGTTTCTATGGGAAACAAAGCGCGTTTTAGACCTGGACAGTTTTCATACATGTGGCCTAAAATGGGCTATCGAGGATTAGAACAGCTGTGAGGGTTTTTTTTAGTAGAAACAGCGCCACTCTTGTTAATGGTCTAGGTCTGAAATTGCAGCTTGAATGTGGATGTGCACTGAGTACTGGTGGAAAAACAACAAAGCAGACCTTTTCTTCTATTTCTGGACACACATGGAAACATTCCAGCTATTTGTGCTACCCTAGAACCACCGCAATGAACAAACAGGCTGCAGACCTCTGCCTTGTGTTGATATTTGTCACTCATTTTTTTTCTATTATGGATGCAAATGAATGATGTTTTTAATGATGGCTGTGTGATATTGTCATTTCCTGTTTACTTGATTAGCATTTCAGCATAATACTCCATTCAAGTTCAATGCATTCTGCAGCTGGGGGGACAATTCTTAATTCCATAGATGTATTTTAAATCTTGTTCTGCTGTGAAACTGTATTCACTGTAAGTGGCACCCATGGAAACAATACCATGGCAAATTCCATTATTACAAAATGGTTTGTGTCCTATATATGTATGTAAAATTAATGTTGCAGATTAGATGTAATATCTTCAGAGATATATAGAGAACAAAGCACTAGTAAATGATCCCAATCCATTTCAAATATTAATATGGTTCAGTGAGCTGCAGCATCAACCTCTAGAACTACAGTGACCTTGGAAAGGGCAGAGAATATATATTGTTGGGAAGAGATTTATTAGAAATTAATCCATGTCATTTACATATTGATACTTGAGTATATTGCCCAAATGCACATTATTTGCATTCTTGCATTGCTATTAACTGCACCATGGTTTTTTTTATAACGTTATACAATTGGGATTTGATGATTCAATGAAATAAAGTGATATAGCAGCCACATAGTGTGCTAAGTGAAGGTGTGTATAGTCAATCCACTCATGTTACATGAGTACATAAGTATGATAAATCTGGCACAACTAGAAAGCTACTTTAGGCCAATAGTTTAATACTTAGTCATAAGATGTACATACCTAATTAGTTGGAGTATACATTGAGGAGAAGGAATACACAGTATGATGGTAATTAAAATTAAACTTCTTCCGTGTTTTGGATAATGCTACAACAATCCCCCAAAGTATTTCTTTGTTACCTCCTTTCCTTTGAAGCCTGATAAGGGATAAACACTCCTTAAAGGGGTTGTCCACCTCCCCTTTTTAACTGTGAGTATGGTGCAGAACCTGTAAGAAAATGTAAAAAAACATACCTCTTTACTGATGCTCGTTTAAAGGGATTGTCTCATCTCAAAGTTTCATAGGACCCATGAATGAAATAATGCTGCTTGGCTCTGTCACTTCCTGGTCAAGCTGTCTGTAATTAGCATATGAGCTTTGTGTATTCAGACTTCTCTATTTATTATGTTTATCAGTCTAGATTAGCTAAATTACCTTCTCTGAGTTCCAGAGAAGCTTCGCAGCAAATGGTAGTTACTGTCTTTTGTCTGAAAGAGCAGATAAAAACAAGCTCTCACTGTCAGGAGTTCTGTACTGTGCGACCTGTGTGATGATCCCTGCTATCAGATAGAACAAACATCAAGGGAGAAAAGAGTACACAGGTCGGTCACTAGGGGAACCAGAGAGAGAACAGAAGGTGATAAAAGCACTTGTAGCTCCTTAACAAAAAAAGATGAACAACACAATATATTTGGAAAACGTCTTCATTTAGTGTTCCCTACATTTTGAAAGCAATTCTTTGTAGCGAGACAACCCCTTTAAGCAATGTTCCTTCTGGTCCTGGCCCCGGGTCTTCTGTTGTCTTCTGCTTTCAGTGGAACGGAACATCACAACTGTAGCCTCTGACTGACTGCAATGAGCACATGACATTGCCTGACGCCACCATTTCAAAAGGTGATGTCAGGCAATGGACCAAGGAAAGTACCAGCACTGCTGGAACGAACATCACTACAGAGGTATTGTTCTTTAAAAAAAATTTAGGCTCTGCACCATACTTGCAGATAAAAAAAGAAAGTGGACAACCCCATTAAACCCTCATGCCTATCTCCAATTTTACAATGTCAATTCACATCATTTACCGACATGTCTGTTTTAGTAAATGCAAATAGACCCTGTGGAAAAAAAAACTGTTTTAGAGCATTTTTTTCATCTCTATGTTGTGTTATTCCCATTTTTCCTACTAGAAATTCATTACTAATCTGTCATCTGGGTGTTACCAACTTGGAGGTGTATCCTGACTAGTGTGACATTGTCCAGTAAGTAGTGACAGAGTGAGGGTGTACAGTGTGTACAGGAACCCATCCCTCTGAAAACTGGAATAGTAACACCCATCTGACTGGTTCAGTAATAAATTTCTAGAATTAATAACAGACGACCAACACAACTCAGAGTTATAAGAGAAGGTGCTCGTGGGGAACACAGGTATTTACTAACAAAGAAATGTTAAGAGATGTCACAGGTCTACTCGAAGTAGATCAAAATTTGACAGGATTCTCATTATATATTGGTGGCATTGCATGTACTAAGGACAATCAGAAGAGAAAGTCTGTATAAAGACCTTAAAGGGGTTGTCTCACCATGCTGTTTCACTGAGTCACATGCAAATTTTCATTCACTGTCTGGTCAGACTGTGGGTGGGTCTGTAGCAGTGATTAGCATATTTGGCTCATCCTAACTAGCTGAGCCCTTACAAAGACATAAGTGCAGGACATTTAAACTTCAGTAAACAAAGCTACAAGTGCTCCGAGGAGTCAAAGCAATTATATGTAAACAAAAACTAATTTTGTTAGAGATAAAGAGTCTGCTCCAGAGTGAGCTCCAACCATGGAGAAGTCAGAGCCCTCTTAACTGCATAGCACTGCAGTGGGCCCTGCCCAAATACATGACATCACACTAGGCCATGCCCTTAGCCACCAGCAAGCACACCCATATTATCACGCCACTTATGTCTGGACAATGGCAGCCTGCAGCCTACAAACCAATTGGCAGGGCAGGGAGCCTTTGGCTCCTTTTTCCATCATGTTTTTTATCCAAGGTATGTTTCTTGTATTCCTGGGACATATGTATATATATATATATTTATATTATATATTATATATATATATATATATATATATATATATATATATATATATATAGTATATATATATATATATATTATATACCTTGTGGGGCCCCCGGGCAACTGTCTAGTGTGCCCAATAGAAAAAAGATGGCTCTGGGTGAAGTCACTCCCTGATCTCTGTCTAATCAAGAAGGAAGATATGGTCGTGACAAAAGAAATTTGTGTACACTCAGAGCAGATACAATATCTTATGACCAAGGTAAAATCAAAAGAACTTTGTATTTAGAAAAAGTCTTCATTTACCTGTCCCTACATGTTGAGAGCTAATCTTAGTAGTGAGAAAACCCCTTTAAGGATTTGTTCTTCTTTTCCATATAAAGATGACTCTGAATAATCCATAAACCTGCTACAAATAATGTGGTGAACATTACAATAATTCACCATACTCAAGTGCTATCAATAGTTACTATGTGACTTAAAGCCCACCTCATAATCCAAATTTGTTACTACAATTACATGAAGGCAACAAACAAAGAGTAAGCAATGTTAGGGTATTTTCACACGACATCTTGGGTCCATGTGAACATACGCTTTTGTGATGCGTGTCTGGGTCCATCTGAATGGACCCAGACACGCATCTAACAATTAGAAGTGAGTTTATCACTGCCGGCAATGGGAAACACGTATTGGTTTTGTGGATGCGATCCAAGAATTGCATGTCATTTCTTGCAGCAGATCCAATAGACGGACCCAACAGACGCGATGAAAACACACAGCGGCGATCACTCATGTGAACACCGATACGTGTTTCCCATTGTCGGCAGTGTTAAACTCACTGTTCATTGTTTGATGCGTGTCTGGGTCTGTTCAGACGGAAACAAGACGGAAACAAGACGGAAACAAGACGCCTAAGCAAATAAAGAATACAGGTATTTGAAAGATGTTCTATCATTATCTTGTGCTGATTGGATGGTTAATTCATTAATAAAATTGATTTTCTCCAAAAAGGTTAAAAAAAATAACCATTTACCAACCCGTGACAATTTACCACTGCTTGAAGATTAGAAAAGTAAAGTGTTAATTCTCACTAGTTGTATCTGTAAAAGATGCTTACTGCTTACTCCCTACATATACTATAGAAAAGATTGATTTGCAAGTAAATTGAACAATCCCCATCAAAGCAAATATATTTTATATAGTACAGAATCTATCTGGATATAGTGATGTGGATAGGCTGGCAGATGAAATCCATGCCAGATTGGTAGCACTTTCACTCTCCTCCCCCATAAAATAGCATTATTAAATCCTATTTAGCCATTGATGTAGTCTGTATCACATTTGATTACAGAGTTTACTGTACTTGCTGGTGTACACTAGTTTGATGCGAACCTGTTCTTGTGTTGAAATGTGCTAACCTTGAAGCTGTTATATGCAGTATGTGACAGATCCAGTGGTAATTAAAGTTTTGTATGTGATGTCTTACAGTCCGCCAATTGTTACACTTGTAGTACGATTTATCTGCTTTTTATCTATTTTGTGACTTGTAAAGAAAAAAAGACATGTATAAAAGCAATTGCTCCAATTACAAGCTGAACGTGAATATGTGTATAAAATATTTATTTCTTCATTAATGGGCTACTGTGTATTTATTGCTTGTTTCTGTGCATGGAGTAGATTGATTTATGGTAGACCATTTGTATGTGTGCATGGCTATGTCTACCATAGGCACTCAATTAGACTTTGCCTTGAGGTGTACGTGCTAAATAGAGAAGCTGGGGCTGAGATTAGTTAATCTTGTACGGCAGTAAGGAGTAACAGAATCAGTAAGGTAAGTTTAAGAGATCCTGCCACAATCATTGCACTGCTTTCCATCACGTGACTGTATTACATTTTCCAATAAGAATGTACTCTTACACCATATTTTCATGTGCCTTTGATTTTTAACAGAGACACCTAGATCCAAACAGTATATGTACAAAGATGTGCTATGCTCTGTTACATGTCAAATTAATATAGAAGCAATGTGTTAAAGGGGTTTTGCCACGATGTAATGTTGATGTGGGATCCTCCAAAATGGGTATTTAATCACTTTTCTAAATATATGTGATTACAAAAAGTGAAGCCTGTGAGAGCTACAGCATTGCTCAGTCCCGCTTACTTTCCTGAAAGTTTACATTAGACACGAGCAGGACACTGACAGGAGCTGATCTGGACATGCTTGTGTGTTTGCACTTCTTATCTGATGACAGGGAACATGAAGGAGCTTGCAAGGGACTGGTAAGAAAGTGCAATGTATGAGGTTGTCTGCTGTATTGAGAATCCACGGTTGTAATGTAATTATTTGAGTAAACATTTCAGACCCTCCCTTCCTCCTCGTTCTCTGCTCACCCCCTCCCTCTCACCCCTGCAGCCGATCATGACTACACATGCTTTGTTTATATTCTTTCCTGAGCAGATAAGAGGTAAGGAACTCACTTTAAGGGAAGATGGTTTCTGTAGTGGCTTATTTTGCCCCCTTCTTCCATTTAAGCTCCATATGTCCTAGGCTTTGCTATGTGTATTTAGGGTGTCTTTGGACTGCCCTACGTAAAAGACTATAGGACCTTGTGTACACATTGCAGTTTGCTCAATATTTTACATCATTATTTGTGGACCAAAACCAGGAATAGAACCTAAACACAACAAAAAGTTTGTAAATCATGCTTTCTTTACATCCACTCTCAATTGTAGCTTGAAAGTATTGAGGCAAATACAGATAAAATATTCAATTTGTGCATTAGACCTAAGACAAGCCAGGAACCTTACTTAGAGATAAGTTTAGTCTGCAAACAAAAGCTGAACAATACTCATGTTATAAGATTTTAATTTTGATAATTTGTTATGGAGCTGATCTCCCTCAATAAATACCAGTGGTAGCTTTATCTAGGCACACATGTCCCCTGAAGTGGCCAAGTAGTGCATGGATATGCCTAGTTTGCGAGATCTTACAGAATGGCTCTGTGTTTTTTGGTAAATAACTGGGGTCACCTCCTTTAGGGAATATTAATAAGGGCTGTCTTCCTGATACAACCCCTTTAAACGGATCACCCAAGAATCAACTTCACTGGTGGGCACAAAGAATCAACTTCACTGGTGGGTCCCAAGAATCAACTCCACTGGCCCCAGGCACCAACACAATGAAAAGACTGCCGAAAAGTTTTCTCTACAGAACAGGAAGTGTCAGACTATTATAAGCTTAATGGCCTAAATGAAAACTGCAGGATTTCCAGATTTTTTAAAAATATTGATAGTGATATGGAAAAAAATATAAAACAAAAATTCTTATAAATCTGTTTAACATAAAAAAAACATGAGTTAAATAATGGGTCATTCCCTCAGGATACATTCCCTTTAATTTTGCCATACATTTAAGTCAGGATGTAGCTGGTGCATAATAAAATGGACAAACGCTATAGTAGAATTAAAAAATTCATAAAGTTTATTAATCAATCATTAAAAAATATATAGAAGTTGAATGAATTTAAATTACCGAAAATTGATGCTAAAATCAGCAACTAATGATATAACACAATCCAAGAAATGGCGTTATAATAATCAAAAGTCACGCGATAATTACAACATACATATAAATAGACAACAACAAAAAAATAATGGCATGATAGAGAATTAATTAAAGGGGTTGGATCACTACAAGGATTGCTTTTTATGTTAAAGATCTTACAAAAACAAGTCACTTTGTTATATGTGTCCATTAACAGTGTCCTATCTATTCTGCATCAGCTCCTCAGGTCGCTATAGCTACAGACCTGTTCAATCTCTCATGATAGGCTGCCAGCCTGGTTGCTATAGCTACAGACCTGGCTTCTAGTGCAGTCTAGTTGAGGCCAGTAAACACGCCCCTGAATTCAAAATGAAATCAAGAAAACAGGACTGAGGTAAGATGAATCAATGTAGTGAGACAACCCCTTTAACCAAATGGTAAGGGAGACAATTCAAGGGGACCATGCATGGTGTTATGTCATTAGGTGTTGATTTTTAGCATCAATGTTGCTAATTCATATTCATTCAACTTATCTTATGCATGTGTAAATGCACTTACATTGCTTCTGATCTGCTCCTCATCCAATGTCAAATTGTGCCTCCCTAAAGCATGTGTTTAGCTTCTATCACAAACACTTCTCTAATAACACTTATTTGAACCTCCCCACCTTTCCTTTCTCTCCACCAGATATTTGTGCTTGAGTCCTTCTTAATATTCCAGATGTGATGTCACTAGAGCTCTATCCAGCGGGATCACAACCTGGCCGCACTGTTGACTTGCATTGAATCTTTCTAAATACTTCTCTTCTGAAATTCTTGTTACACAAAATTGCTGATAAGATAATTAGAGGATTCCTTGTCCCCATTTTACATGTGAAAACACTCAACTGCAATTTCTATCGCTTTGACTATTTTTCCAAAAAAATCAGTTTCCAATTACACGAACATCCAGGTATACCAACCCTATTGAGCTTTTGTGTCAATAGCGAAAAGGCATGTTTCACTCCCTTTGATTTCTTTACATAGATTAAGTTAACACATAAAAGGCTTAAAAATGTATAGTTGCTAATATTGCACAAACAAAATATCTGATAGGTGCAGGTCCTATCAATGTTGAATGTATTCGCCATAGGAGTAAATGGAGAGGTGGCTACAATTGTGTGTGCACCTCTGTACTGAATTTGTGTGTGGACACTACTGTTTGTTCTTGCTATATGGCTTGAGTAAGTGATTGATAATATACACTTTGAGCAGGATACTTACATGACAATTTTGCAGGGGGTTTTCTGTGGTTAAACCACTATGTTGAATAAGAAAAACACTTCAAAGGAAACCTCTTTTTTTCTTATTTCTATTCATCTACTGTATTAGAGCCATTTCTATGGCCAGAGCGAAGCGGACAACTGCCCAGCATGCTGGTCAGATGGAGAGGTAGTGGAGTTGCCACATTACCATTAGTCAGGTACATTGCTGGTACCGGCATAATAGAAATACACTTGGGAAAATCCATTGTATTTCCAGACTCCTGAGTCTTGAGAGGTGTGTTGCTGTGTGTGTCTGCTGCTTAATGCCACACAGGGCAGCACAATGTGCATGCAGGAGCAGGAATGGAGGAATCCAGAATAGAACCTTGCACACTCCGGTTGCACAGGGCGATGACATTCTGACAGGATGGCCTGCTTCAACAACATAGAAGAGTACATGTGCCATTTTCATCTTTGCTTCATCACCTTCCTCATTGTCAAGATATTCAGGTAATTTATGTAGCATACTATGGAAGGAATGTGTAAACTATTGCAGTGGTTTGATAACTTCAAATGTTAATCACTTTTATGCAGTATCAGCACTTTTTGGTTGGTGGTATGTCCTGGGAAACGTCCTAGATTCCTAGATCGGAACTGCTTATCTAACCGTGTGTCCATGGGATGTGCAAACAGTTGAAACCCATGGTGGAACCATTACACAGTTCTTCCCTCTTATTTTTATGGAGATTCTGAATATAGCAGAGCACAGTTGAAGTCCCATATAGATGAGCAAAGAGAACTATGCAAGTGCGGCCATCTCCCAAGTCTCTGAGGTTAGGAAATAATCAACTGGAAAAACCCTGTTAAAGGATTGGGTTGCCTTACACGCATAGGCCTCTACCAATATAGGGCCCTGCCCACTTACCTATTAAGGGCCTTACCAGTGGCCCTACCTGCCGACCAATTGCTTACCTACCTACATGGGGGCTTGCCTACCCATCTATCAAAAGAAAGGACTACTTTTCTAATAGGATGGATTTACCTACTATCTGCCTAACTTATTTGGGGGGCTACCTGCTTAAAGGGCAACTGTCTGGTGGTTTATGCCACTTTATATAGGAACAGGATGTGACACATGGAGGGAAGAAAAGCTCTGTAATATATAGGTTATGATTTGGAACAAAATTTCTGAGAAAAAAGCAAAATTATTGATAGGACTCCTTAAAAGTGTTTTCTCATCACTTTGATTAGCTTTAAACATGTAGGCAAAAGTTAATATAAACTATTACTAAATACATTGTTGTTCAGATTTGGCTTTGTTTAGGAGATCTTATCTCCTGCTTGTTTACACAAGCTTCCCTAGGTTACCGACCATCTCTCTCTGCTCTGATTGCTCCAGCAGCCCTCTCTGCACATGGTGATCTCACTCCCTGCTGAGTGTTATCTCCAGCACAGGATTGTATTTAACTAAGTTACTGACACACTTTAATCCTTTAATGCTCTGTACAAAACTCCTGAACTCATGTCACTGTAAGAGGCTCAGCTAGGAATAGCAGAGCTGATATGCCAATTACTGCTATTGAATCACCCACAAACTAACCAGGAAATATAAGCCTGAAGATTACCGTGAAAAGCAGGCTCTGTGAAATAGTATGATGAGAACACTCCATTAAGTAACTAGAATTCCTGCTTACCCTGCCAAAATACAGTGATTGACAAGTTTTCCTGTATCAATGTGTGTATAGAGCAAACTGATAATCAGTGTATGTGGGCAGGGTCAGCAGTACTTTCACTTTCAACATAGTTTTATTTCTCTGCTTTTTTGCTCCAAATCATTTATGCTATAAACCACAGAATTCAGCTTCTCTCCTTCTATCCCCTTCTGCTCTCAGATAGGGCAGCATAAACCACCAGACAGGTTTCCTTTAAATGGGGTCACCTACCAAAAAGGGGGTATACCTCTCTATTCTCTGCCTTGAGGGGCTACGTAACATATGGCTGTGGACACTAGATATTGGGATTATGTACAGTGGGGAAAATTAGTACTTGATACACTCTTGATTTTGTAAGTTTTCCCACCTACAAAGAATGGAGAGTTCTGTAATTTTACCATAGGTAGATTTCAACTGTGAGAGACAGAAAATCACATTACCTGTATTAATTGCAGCTTAATAGAGCTGGGACCACAGTCTCAAAGATTACCATCAGTAACACACTACGTCATAATGGATTAAAATACTTCAGAGTACGCAAGGTCCATCTGCCAACACCAGCACATGTCCAGGCCCGTTTGATGTTCACCAATGACCATCTGGTTGATCCAGAGGAGGAATGGAAGAAGGTTATGTGGTCATATGAGACCAAAATAAAACTTTTTGGTATCACCTCCAGAAGAAGAATGAGGAGTACAACTCCAAGATCACCATCCCAACTGTGAAGCATGGGAGTGTAAACATCATACTTTGAGGGTGCTTTTCTGCAAAGGGGACAGGTCGACTGTACCGTATTGAAGGGAGGAAGGATGGGGCCATGTAACACAAGATTTTGGCCAACAACCAGCTTCCCTCAGTAAGAGCATTAAAGTTGGGTCATGGCTGGGTCTTCCAGCATGACAATGACCGAAAACACACAGCCAGGACAACTAAGGAGTGGCTCCATAAGAAGCTTTTCAAGGTCCTGAAGTGACCTAGCCAGTCTCCAGATCTGAACTCAATAAAAAATCTTTGTAAGGAGCTGAAACTCAATGTAGCCGAGCGACAGCCCGAAACCTGAAAGATCTGGAGAAGATCAGTCTGGAGGAGTTGGCCAAAATCCCTGCTGCAGTGTGTGCAAACCTGGTCAAGAACTACAGAAAACAAAGGTTTCTGTACCAAATATTAAGTTCTGTTTTTCTATTGTATCAAATACTTATTTCATGCAATAAAATGCAAATTCATTATTTAACCCATTACCATTATTGGACATATGAGTACGTCCTAATGCCAGTAAGGGCATTTGTAGCGGGATCGCACCGCGATCGAGTGTTAGCTGCTTATTGCAGCAAACACCCTCCGGTTACACCATGGGATGGTGCCGGGTCTATCCCGTGCTTTTTAACCCCTTAGATGAAAAAACGCGGGGCCCAGGTTGCTTAACATGGCAGCTGGAAGCCTTGTGAAGGCATCTATCGTCACCATATTTTCTGCCATATTTGTAAACCCTAATGAATTGTATTATAATGCATTAGGCTGCATAAGTGATCATGCCCCGTAGTTGGGAAGCGTCCTATGGGGACTCAAAATGAAAGTAAAAACAAAAAATCTTAAAAGTTCGAATCACCCCCCTTTTGCCATTTTACAAATAAAAAATAAAATAATAAAAAAGTTACACATATTTGGAATCAAAAAAGTCCAATCTATTAAAATATAACATAATTTATCCCACACGCTGAACACCGTAGAAGAATAATTCCAAAAACCAAAATTGCGGGGTTTTTTGTAATTTCATGTCCCCTAAAAATTGGAATAAATTTAATAAAAAATTCACATGTATTACAAACTGGTACCAATAAAAAGTACACTTCAGCCCGCAAAAAAAATGCCCCTCACTCAAGCCTGTAGGTGTTAGTACAAAAATTTTTTGGTCCCAGAAATAGGCACTACTGGGCAAATATCAAAAATAGAAAATGTTTGGAATTTTTTTACGTACCAAAACTTAACGAAAACCATACGTGTTTGGTATTGTCAGATTCATATCAACCTGTTGAATACAGATAACACATCACTTTTACCGAAGACTGAATGCCGTAAAAACAAAACTCCCGTGAACATGGAGCAAGTAAAATTTTTCACATTTTACCCCACTTAGAATTTTTTTGCAGTTTCCCAGTATATTCTATGGTACAATGAATGACACTGTTAGAAAGCACATCTTATTCTGCAAAATAAAAGTTCTTATATGTCTATGTAGATGAAAAAATAAAAAAGTTATGGCTACTGGACGGCGAGGAGGACAAAACAAAGGTGAGACTGTAGGACGTGGGACTGTAGCTGACGAGTTTGTATAAATTTGGGGAATAAGTAGCGAGGTGCCAGAAAGGGATGAATCCTAAATATTGGTGCGGTAAATCCTGCAAAGACTAACCATGGCTGGAGAAGCTGTCATGTTGGTCTGCACCGGATGGAGAAGAAAAGAAAGAGAAAGAAAACAATTCCCATCAGAGGAGGCAGGTACCACTGTAGGGTGGTCATAGTAGTTGTAGTCTAATGGTTTATATTCATAAACAATATGGTGGTGTTATTTAGTCACTGTGTCTTGATATTTGGTCATGGAGTGGTGTTCTGTTGAAGAAACATATAAAAGAGCTACTTTGTTCCTTGGGGTTATTGTGGAAAGGAAGGGGAAAAAACACATACAAAAATGGGACATTACTCAAAAAACACCCCCAAAACCCATATTTTAAGCTCAATATGGGACTAAAATGAAACCAGGAGCAGGCAACTCGGGCTTCTATGCTACCGGGAAGATAAAAAGGGGCAGTTAATTGCGGCAGCATTCACACCCCCCAACCCTGGGGGGGAAAATTAGATGCAAAAATGCACTTTAAAACTTAAAACCCTGTTCACCCCAAATCAGAAAAACGTTTAATGCATGAGGCGATTGCAAAAAATGCTGGAAAAAACTGCATATAAAAAGGCATACAGAAAAGTGCCATAAAATCGGATACGTGTGAAACCCAGCTGGCTTCAACCTATTGTGACCCCATGCTTTAGTTAGGGGGGGCTCCCAGCATTTCGGGTGTGAACACAAAACAGACCCCCGCCCCAAATTTTTTTGGGCAGATAAAAAAATATCACCCTGGAAAAAGTTAATAAGGGGTATTAGTTGGTCAGTGGCCAGGTAGCAAGCTCGAAACCCGGCTAAAGGGTCCTCATTCTTGAAAGCCCCACATAAAAAATTTTCAGAAAAAACACATACAAAAAGGGGACTTACTCCCAAAAAAACCTACAAAGGCCAAATTTACGTAAATGGCGGGTCTACACTGAATCAGTACAGGCAACTCTGGCCCAATTTATTTGGGGAAAAAAAAAACAGGTGCAGCCTTTGTGAGCACAGCTCAACACCCCCCCACGGGGGTGTGTGAGGCTCGAAAAATTAGCTGCACCTGTTTATTTTTTTCCCATTTAGCTTTTGGGCCAGAGTTGGCTATCGGTTCAGTTATCCACCATTGACTTAAATATGGAAAGGAAGGGGGAAAATGTGTTTTTTTTTTGGCCCCATCAATAAATATCTGTTCTAAAAAAAAAAAAAATATAATAACAACATACTTTTTAGGTAGATAAAGATATTACATAAATCCCATTTATATCAATATGTAAAATAATAAAAATATATCCGATTAAAAAAAGGGGACATTTTACTTGTAGACAGGGTTGTAAATGCCCTAGGTCACAAAAAGGGTTAATCTTTCGGCTCCCAGAGGCATTTTAATATATTTTTAAGCTAAACTGGCTGAAGCAAAAAAATTAGGATTAGGTAAATCAGACAAGTACCATTCTCTTAGGAATAGGATCTAACCAATGAGCATCACACACTCAATAAGGAAGTTCCTCTTTACGCAGAATATGTTCTTTTCACTGAAAATGTATGTGGATTTTTTTTTGTTTTTTAATCAGTGAGAAAAGGTCAAATCATAATAGATAAAACAATTAACCTTGAAAATAGCCAATGTTAAATCAAGTACCCACTATCCTTAGCCTTGCCTGCTCTTCAAATTTCCACTTGTTCAGATGAGAAGAGGTGTCTAGTGTCCACAGTTTCATTTGCAGTTTGCATTGTAATCAATGTTTTTTTTCTATAGAAGTGTATGATGAATTAAAATGTAACCACATAAATTGCCCCGGGGCCCAAACACAGGGGAATGGGTTGTCAATGTATTTTGGGGTCACCAAAGGAAAAGCGTCACAATTTCTTTTGCCTTTTCCAATTACTTTGTGTTTCTGCTACTGCCCTTAATGACTTCAGTCTTTCTCTTTTTCAGTGTGTTTAGTTTTGGCTCTATTTAAAAAATAATTCTTTTGAACAATTTTTTCCGCAGCACCATAAGCCAATAACAGACCTGAAAGATGCTGTCAGTTGCTTACCGGCTTTGCTTTATTTCTTTTAGTTTTGGCCTAATTTTTATATCCTTGTCTTGTTTTTTTTTTCCCTTATTTTTTTGACTTTTAGGGGCTTAAACACCCAAATTTCCAATTGAAATAAGGTTTGGTTTCGCTAAATTTTTTAATACTGATCCAATAGTTACCTGGACTAATTTTTTTTGTAACTGGGAATGCCCCAGTATGTCATTAAAAGAAGTCAGCTACTCAGGAAAGACTGACTTTTTATACTGAATAGCAAGGTTTGAACTGGTGATCAGACGGGGGATCACATGACACAGCTACCGTAATGATTGTGTTAAAAATGTATGGACGCAACTGAGCTGGGATGGAACAAGTTACACTGCTAAGTGCTAATGAGTTGGCATTTTATGACAAAAAAAAGAAAAAAACATTTCAAGCTGCTACCTTAATTAAAAGGGTTTTCTCACTACAATGATTGGCTTTTAATATGTAGGGAAAAGTAAATGAAGACTATTACCACACTATCAAAACATTGCTTTTTTGATTTTGCTTTGGTCAGGAGATAAAGAAGAATTTCTCTTCTTTTAGAGTACACAAGTTTCTCTGGTTACCTACCCCCTTTCCACACTTCTCCCTCCTCTGTCTCCTATTTGATTGTTTCACAAGCTGCAGTTTGACCATGGTGAGTCACTCCCTACTGAGTCTTATCTCTATCGGCACAGTTTGTTTACCTAAGTAGATGAGAAGCTTTCACCCTTTAGAGCTCAATAGCCTTTGTACACCTTTATAACCCCCCGGTCTTTCATGTTTAAAAAGGGAAAAAAAACAACTAAAATGTCAATCGCTGCTATATAACTACCCACAGTCTGAGCAGGAAGTGAGAGTCTAAAGCTAGTTGTGGCTCTGTGAAACTGCATGGTAAGACAACCCTTTTAAGGGTATATTCACACGGACCGGATATGCTGTGGATTTTGTCATGGATTAGTTGCAGATTTATCATGGATTTCACGGTGGATTGGTCTTCATTGATTTTGGTTGTAGAAACAAGCTTTATATGCAGATTTTAGTATACATTATACCTTCCACCATTGCAGTCAATGCAGGAAAATGTGCTGTGAAATCTGCAATAAATCCACTTACAAATCCATGACACAGTCTGCACCAAAATCCACATCATGTTAGATTTTTAATCTATGTCTATGGTGGAGATTGTGAGCTCTGTATTAGAGTAAGTTTAGGTTCACAAAGAGCACATTTGCAGAGGGAAGTTTCTGCAGCAAATTGTCAGAAATCTGTAGGGAAACCAACAGAGGCAAACTGCAAGGATTCCCTGTGGATTATAGAACAATTGACTGTGTAAAATTAAAACGAGTTATTCACCTTAACAATACCCTGGTGCCACCGTACTTGAAGCTTTTCTGGGCCTCCACTGGTGTTTGTTCTTCTGGCCCAAACTGTGATGTGACTGTCGAAATGACACATCATTGCTGAAGGCAAGAGAACAGTGACTGGCCAGTAAACTTTGGAAGCATGGCCACAGCAACATCAGGAGTTTGGTAAGGTGAGTATGGTGTTTTAATTAAAAAAAAAAACTTTTTTTATGAGCTGCAAGACCTCACCCTTAAAGGGGTTGTCTCACTACAAGGATTGCTTTTTATGTTAAAGATCTTGCAAAAACAAGTCACTTTGCAATATATGTCCATTAATATTGTCCTACCTATTCCTAGATATCCCCTCTTGTATGGGCTGCATCAGCTCCTCAGGTCGCTATAGCTACAGACCTGTTTTATCTATCCTGATAGGCTGTCAGCACTGGTTGCTATAGCTACAGACCTGGCTTCTACTGCAGCCTAGTGGAAGCCAGTAAACACACCCCATAATTCAAAGTGAAACCAAGAAAACAAGACTGAGATAAGATGAATCAATGTAGTGAGACAACCCCTTTAAAATGCATGGGAATTAGCTTCACAAATGTTAGGCAACAAGTGGTATTTGGATGCAAAAGCAAAGGGTTTATTTAAAGTATCCTGCAGAAAGCAAAACAGGAACAAAATAGTCCAGCAAGAAGCATAACAGCAGCCATTTAAACTTCAACACAAATGGGTTAACGTCAGCTTTATAATCCACAACAAAAGTTCATACACCACCGTGTAGTTGTTTCAGTCCATGTTCAGACCAACAAGTCTCTTAGTCCTGTTTTTCAGGGCTCCTTTGTCTTGCTCCTGTTCAGCAGCACTGTGGAGAAAATGGCTCCCAAACACACTCAGACAGCAAGTTGTCTCTCCACACCTAGGGCCACCTGTATGTATGGGTCTGCGCCAGTTATCTGGTGTCTTTTTAGTCCAAAAACTGGCTCTGTGTGCTCGATGTATGAGCAGGCGCACTCCATAATTAGGCACATTATAAAGCACTTGTGGCACTTTGTAATGCACCTGAGATCGAGGGACGTGCTGGAGGTGTGTCACACTACAACCGTAGCGTTCTACACATTTATGTAGTACAGCAAATCCGGGCGCACTACTGCTGGAACAGGTAGACCAATTGAAAAGTGGTTTACCTGAGTCTGAGTTGTTACTTTGTGGCTAGAAAGCTATGACCTAGAACAGGTTTATAGATTCAGGCAAAATCTTTGTTACTTATGCACGCAATAAAATTGGCGCCTGGGGCACCAAAGATTATACATGCTGTCCCTAATGTCTGGAGCAATAGACTTTAAAGGTCTAGAGATCCAGTAATCCCTGGACTAGAATGGGAGAAAGGTCTCCGACCCACACCACGGCTGTTCCAGAAAAGTCAGCATATATTAGCCGCTATACTAACTAACAAAATGTCAGTAATCTACCATTACTGACTAAAACTGCCGTTTTCTCCCACTGAGCCCTGGGACCTCAGTAGCACATACGTTGTAGTTCTCTTGCTACAACTCAGCTATATGGAAAGCCTGGAATGTACTGCGGGATTAGCTACTTTGACATCGCTGGAACTTCAGGACTGAATACAACAATCTGCTTGGTACATATCTGCTTTCTACTATTTCTCCTGCTGGTTGCATACAGTACCTATACATTTATGGATGGTTCCACACAGGGTGACACACTGCCTGTCAAAAATATGACATATCACCATCACTTCACATCACCGACATCATCCTCAAATATTAAAGGGGTTGTTTTACTATGTTGTTTTACAGAGCCACAGACAGCTTCAGATCCACACTTCCTGGATAGGCTGTGGGTGGTTCTATAGCAGTGATTGTCATATCAGCTCTGCTGTTCCCAGCTGAGCCTGTTATAATGACATGAGTGTTGGATGTTTAGGGTACAAGGTTACAAAGCTTGACAGTAACTTATGTAAACAAGCTCCCTAAATAACACAGTAGTAACCATCCTGGTCACTGCTCCAGCCTGTAAGAGCAGAGAGATGTGTCCAACAGCTAGGGAAGCTTGTATACAAAAGCAGGAGATTAGAGATGGACGAATTGATTCTAACGAAGTGGAATTCGTTTAGATTTTCAGGAAAACTTCGGTTCTGAACGAAGTCGAAGTTTGGGGGACTTCGGGTGAACGAAGTATGCTTTTGATTGATAAAAATGGCTGCGAGACACATGGCGTTACATGGGGCAAAGCACTCTGGGAGGAAGAAG
This sequence comes from Phyllomedusa bahiana, assembly GCA_025379985.1. Taxonomy (NCBI): domain Eukaryota; kingdom Metazoa; phylum Chordata; class Amphibia; order Anura; family Hylidae; genus Phyllomedusa; species Phyllomedusa bahiana. Next base: position 44,389 of record JAODAL010010977.1, on the reverse strand, counting down.
GGCATAGCCTGCATGACTGGAAAAGAGGGCCCTAGAGGGATGTGACGTCACCGCACTATATAAGTCCGGGCGCGACGCTGGGAGCTCATACCGCTCTACACTGTACTAAATTTAGGGAAGATGCTGCCGCGGCTGCTTATGATCGCTGATACTAAAGAACTGATTTTTATACAGCGATTTTTGGGGGTTTGTCTCAGCTTGTCTCAGAGACTCTTCTCTTAACGTTCTATTTCTGATTTTGTGGGTATTGGATCTGAAGTCCAGTGTGCGTCCACTGCAGCTGCATATACATTTAATGCTAATCTCCTCACAGCACATTGAATATCCCAAGGGTGATCTAAGCCTTTTCCTGTTTGTATTCATTTAAAGAAACAGCGTTTTAAAAATACAAATACCACTTCATTTTTGGCTGCTCAATTCTTTTGCGCAATTTACATCCAGGGGTTAATTAAGAGTTGTTCTGCTGCTGTGGTGACTAAAAGAAGCCGTCTTTTTCACCGGCAAAAAAGACATTTTGCCTGTAGCATAATTCACAACCAAAGTTATTTAAAACAAGTTTTTCTCTTGCTGTGTACCGTAAAATATACACCATTGTAACACGCTACAAAGCTGGTAGTTTTTGGCTGCTCAATTCTTTTGCGCAATTTACATCCAGAGGTTAATTAAGCGCTGTTCTGCTCTTGTGGTGACTAAAATAAACCGTCTTTTTCAACTGCCAAAAAATACATTTGCCTGTAGCATAATTCACAACCGAAGGTTAATTACAAGTTTTTCTCTTGCTGTGTACCGTAAAATACACGCTATTGTAAAAATGCTACAAAGCGGTAGTTTTGTGTATTTTTGCGTTCAAGGTTTTTCTTTTTGCTTTTACAAAAAATTTTAACGAGTTCCAAGGGGTTAATTCAAGTTTTTTCTTGTTTGTACTTTCAGTTGAAACATAAGCTTAGTGGTTTTTTTGCGAAACCGGCGCGCGGACTAGAAGAAATTCTGTCCGAAGAAGTTTTGCTGTACAAATATCCGAAGGTTAATTAAGCCTGTTTGTGCTTTTTACATTCAGTAAAATACACAGTGTTTTTAAACGACACATACAAGTAAATTTTTCCTGGCCAATTTGTGGAGCGCAATTTAAAATCCAAGGGTTACCCAAGCTTGTTACTGGGTTCATTTGCAGTCAAATACAGGGTGTGTATTTATCATATACAGATATCTTCATCAAACAGTGTCTGTACATTTTAGAACAAACAGTATGTCAGACAGAGAGGTGGCAGGCTCTTCACCTGCGAGTGGCAGTGGCACAAACATTCCAGGCCCAGGTCGCAGCACAGCAAGGGGACGTCGCAGCAGGGGTCACTCGGTGAGGCCACAACTGCCGCTGTCATCTAGCGGCCGTGTGTTGTCAGCAACCCAATGGTTCTTGATTGGTTGACTAGGTCATCCACTTCCTCCCAGATGACATCTGACAACCCCAGCCAAGAGTCGGTGGAACGTCAGACACAACCCTTAGTTGGAAATGACCCGGGAGCGGGTCAGCGGCCCTCACCTGTCCACAACCCGCCTCTGTCCCATCCGGTTCCCTGAGCCAGAGATCTACTATGTGGTCTGGGCTCAGCGCCACTATATAGCGTGGATGAACAATTTGAGGGCAGTCAGCAGCTACTTGGCAGCAAAGAAATGGGGCCAATATATAGATGTTGAGAGTGGCATGGGAGGTCATGTTGTGAGGGGTCAGCATACCAAGACTGGTGATGAGGACAGCAGTGATGATGAAACACAAATAGATGATGATGTAGCCGACCGCACTTGGGAGCCGGGTGAGGCAAGGGCTTCATCATCATCAGGAGAAGAGGGCGTCAGCTTGCGCGTCAGGCAGCGGCGCAGTCAGCAAGTCGATTGTGTGGCCGTGAGTAAGCAGGATAGCAGCAGTGTGAGGTCGGGAGCCAAGCGGCCATGGGGTAAAAAACCCGCTTAGCAGGACCAAGAAGATAGCGGCACAGGGGCTCAGCGAGGCAGCGGCAGCAGTAGTCACTCAGTGCGGAGCGTTGGCGGTAAAATCACTACTCGGCGGTGTAGGGAGTTCTTTGCTAAGACACCGGAGGAGCCAAAATTGGGTATATGTAAGAAACTGTAGGCAGAAAGTGAAGCGTGGCCAGGGAGCTAACGTTGGCACACGGCCCTGCGTCAACACATGCAACGTCACCATCTGGTGGCCTGGAGAAACATGGCTCAGATGTGGTGGTCACCCTGCTGCCGCAGCAAAACAGCAGCAGCGCCCATGGCACGCATGCCATTACAGCCAGTCAAGGCTCCACACCTCTGCAGAAGGGAGCTGTTTCCTTTGACATCATCTCCCGGTCCAGATGCTCCTGCTCCTTGCTACTCATGGCGCCTGCAGTCATTCAGCGAGGCGATTGCAAAGAGACAACAATATGCATCCAACCATCCTAAGGTGCAGAAGCTGACCGTGCTCCTGTCCAAGTTGTTGGTACTGCAGTCCCTCCCTTTCCAAATGGTGGACTTTGCACCGTTCAGAGAACTGATGGCTTGTGCCGAGCCGAGATGGAGAGTTCCAAGCTGTAATTTCTTTTCCCAAAAAGGCAGTACCCAGCACTTTCATACATATGTAGAACAGAAGGTGGCCAGTCCTTGAGCTGATTGGTTGGGTCCAAGGGGCACGGCAGCGCGGAGGTCGGGAGCTGTAACAAAGGCCAGGCCAGTATATGTCTTTACGGCCCACTGGGTGAATGTGCTTCCTGTACAGGCACACCAACAACTTGGACAGGAGATGCCGCTTTCTCATCCACGTTGTCAAACTGCGGCTCCTGCGCCAATGTCCGCCTCCTCCTCCTCCACCACCACCACCATCTCAGCCTCCACAAGTACTGCTCCATCATACCACATGTGTAGGGCATACCGGTGTCACACAGTTCTACACTTGGCTTGCCTCGGCGAACGAAGTCACACAGGGGAGGAACTGCTCCGCGTCATGCAGCAAGAAATCGATGTGTGGCTTTCTCCGCTCCAACTGCAAATCGAACCATGGTGACAGACAATGGGAAAAACATGGTGTCCTCGCTGCACCGAGGAGGGATGGTCCATGCGCCCTGCATGGCGCATGTGTTCAATCTGGTTGTGAAAAGGTTCCTGAAGTCTTCCACCGATCCTCAGAAGATTTTGAAAATGGTCAGGAAACTGTGCATGCACTTCATCCATTCCTACAAAGCCAGGAACACCCTCCTCGAGTTGCAGCAGCAGAACGGCCTCCCTCAACACACTCTGATATGCGATGTTTCCACCCGTTGGAATTCCAGCCTGCACATGTTGGACCGACTGTATGAACAGAGAAAGGCCATTAACGATTTTTTGATGATCCAGGCGGACAGGAGTACTCCCCTGTGTAACTTTGATGTCAGCCAGTGGCAGCTCATGCGTGACACCTGCCGTTTTCTGAGGCCATTTGAGGAGGCCACGTTATTTGTCAGTCGCCAGGACTACAGGATGAATAACGTCATTCCACTGTTTCATATCTTGGAACAGATGCTGAAAAATCTGTCTGGGCAGGGGAATGGAGATGTGGCGACTACATCTCGCGGCCACGTAAGTCCGGTGGGGACTGAACTGGAGGAGGAGGAGGAGGACATTGGAGCAGAAGCATTTTCTGGTGAAATGAGTGGATTTTCTACCCAGGTGACAAGAGAGGAGGAGCAGGAGTAGCTGGAGGAGGTAGATGGAGATGAGGAAGACAAGGCAGATGACCCGCAAGCACCGTGGCAGTATACAGTGGAGATGGAGGCAGGGAGTCCCTCGGAGTCACTTGTGCAGATGGCCAGCAGCAGCACGACCTGGAGCAGTCCCTGAACCAACAGGTGGTGGCCTACTTGGACAGCACTCTGCCACCCCAGTTAGAAGATTCGCTGGACTACTGGGCAGCCAAACTGGATGTGTGGCCGCAACTTGCCGAGTTTGCAGTGGAGAAGCTGTCCTGCCCGGCCAGTAGTGTGGCATCAGAGAGGGTGTTCAGTGCGACGGGGGCCATCGTTACCCCAAGGAGAACCCGCTTGTCCATGGGAAATGTGGAACGACTGACCTTTGTCAAGATGAATCAGGCGTGGATCGGCCAGGATTTCCACACACCAATGCCTTAGGCGTCAGACTACATCAGCCATGACGCCTCACCCAAACTGTGAGAACTGAGTCTGGGTTCAAACTACCTGCCTCAGCCACTATTCTGATGCCGCCTCCCACCTGATGCCACACATCTGCTGACAAGTTCTCCATCTGCCACCAACCATCTTTACCAGGGACTGGTATTGCCACCCACCTCCGCACTCTGTCATTGTGCCACTCTATGACCTCATGCTGCTGCTGCTGTTGCTGGTACCGTGACATCCACACTGTGTAATTGTGCCACTCTGTGGCCTACCTTAGTTTTTGCCACCTCCAGAATATCATTTTGCCACTTTCTGACCTCATGCTGCTGCTGTGGCTGCTGCCGTGACCTCCACACTATGTCCTTGTGCCACTCTGTGGCCTACTCCTGTTTTTGCCACCTCCAGAATGTCATTGTTCCACTCTCTGACCTCATGCTGCTGTGGCTGCCGCCGTGACCTCCACACTGTGTCATTGTGCCACTGTCTGACCTCATGCTGCTGCTGACGTCACCTCCACTTTCTGTCATTGTGCCACTCTGTGGCCTACTCCTGGTTTTGCCACCTCCGGAATGTCATTGTGCCCGCCCTATGCTTCTGCTAACCTCAATGCTGTGCTGCCACCCTTTTTTGCCACCGCACAAAATTGTTGTCATATTGTGACCACTGTCCCTGTGACCTCATGCTGCTTCTGACGTGACCTTCACACTGTGTCATTGTGCCACTCTGTGGCCTACTCCTCTTTTTGCCACCTCTAGAATGTCATTGTGCCACTGTCTGTCCTGATGCTGCTGCTGCCGTGCCCTCCACACTGTGTCATTGTGCCACTGTCTGACCTCATGCTGCTGCTGCCATGCCCTCCACACTGTGTCATTGTGCCACTCTCTGACCTCATGCTGCTGCTGCTGTGACCTCCACTCTCTGTCATTGTGCCACTCTGTGGCCTACTACTGTTTTGCCACCTCCAGAATGTCATTGTGCCACTGTCTGACCTCATGCTGCTGCTGCTGTGACCTCCACACTGTGTCATTGTGCCACTCTGTGGCCTACTCCTGTTTTTGCCACCTCCAGAATGTCATTGTGCCACTGCCTGACCTCATGCTGCTGCTGCCGTGACCTCCACACTGTGTCATTGTGCCACTCTGTGGCCTACTACTGTTTTTGCCACCTCCAGAATGTCATTGTGCCACTGTCTGACCTCATGCTGCTGCTGCCGTAACCTCCACACTGTGTTATTGTGCCACTGTCTGACCTCATGCTGCTGCTGCCGTGACCTCCACACTGTGTCATTGTGCCACTCTGTGGCCTACTCCTGTTTTTGCCACCTCCAGAATGTCATATTGCAACTCTCTGACCTCATGCTGCTGCTGCCGTAACCTCCACACTGTGTCATTGTGCCACTCTCTGACCTCATGCTGCTGCTGTGGCTGCTGCCGTGCCCTCCACACTGTGTCATTTTGCCACTCTGTGGCCTACTCCTGTTTTTGCCACCTCCAGAATGTCATTGTGCCACTCTCTGACCTCATGCTGCTGCTGCTGCCGCCGTCACCTCCACACTCTGTCACTAATGTTGCCACCTGAGCTCTCAGCTTGTTTTTTTCCAGCTTCGCTGCCATGACTTTATCAGGCTACATTCCCGCTTGAGTTTTTTGGTCAGTTTTGCCCCCATAAGTGCCCAGGGAATTTTATAGTGGAGCGATTCTAAGAGCGGCGGCAGTCATCTGCGTGTCATACTAAAACACAAGCTCCCTCTGCATATTTAAGCATGGCACAACGTTCTACAGAACCCTGCAGGCTCTGTGCAGCCTGGAAATAGCTGTTTTTTAATGCAATTCGTCCCGAAGTAAATCGGACCGAATTTATTTTTGTCGGGAAATTTGGCGAAGTGACCGAACCGAATTTTTGAGAAATTCGCCCACCTCTACAGGAGATGAGATCTGCTCCTAAGTAGTAGCAAAATCAGAAACGCAATATAAACCATTATTAGTAAACTTATTAGTAAACCACACAGAAAGACACCATAATATTTTCTAACCAGATTACTAGAAAAAAGTGCTGACTTGATTAATTCAAATACTTGTCATATGGGCTGACCATCTATGAAGAACACACAGAGAAACTGTCATGGAGATACAACATGATGTAATCATTCAGCTGGTATCTATGTGACTCAGGAGCTACCGTCCCCACAGAGAAAAGCTGCCTCAGTGCACTTTAGTAGATAACTGTATCATCACAAAGATGTTGTCTTAACAGCATCTATGGTTCAACATAAAGGAGAAGCTTTCCAATATGTGCACAAAAATATCTAAACGTTGTACCCCAGGTGGGGATTCTAATCAGAACCAGGAGCTCACAAGTCATAGAAATTCCACCTGCTGTTATCTCCATTGTAAGTATTAACTCAACACTCGAAGCTCCCTTTCAATAAGGCTGACTCCCCACTGCATTGGACAAAAAGCAGCCGAAAGTCGACCGTTTTTTGTCCGATGCAGGACTGCATCACGTTGTCACATTTTGCACAAAAACCGCAGTTGGTTCTCTTTTTTTTTGCTGTCGCCCATATAATTGATTGTATGGGAAGACGTCGAAAAAACTAAAAGTGCCGGCGTATAATACAACACGTTGTATAATATGCCGGTGTCAGAAGATGAGCGGAGAAAAGACGAGCTGTGAAGACTACAGGTAGTTTTTTTCTATTGTTGTCTATGGGGCTGCCTGAACGATCGTATTTTCGGTGGTTTTAAAATCCTAAAACTGCCGAAAATACGATCGTATTGCTATGCCATGGAGACATAGCCTAAGCATCATTAGACTCAGGTTCACATCTGTTTTGTAGGTTCCACTTGAGGCCTTCAGCACAGAGGTGAGGCTGGATATGTTACATGACAGACAACTACACATCAGATCGAACCTGCTGACTAGAATGAAGTCTATTAGGTTTCCATCATGGTGTCCTTCATTTTAATGGAAAAAATGCAGCATGCAGTCTTAGTTTTTCCATCATTTTTGATGGAACCTTCAACACTTTAACCCGGATTATAAGGGTGTCTCTACTTGGGATGCAAATGGTGTGGATTTATCACAACAGAGAACCTCCAGAACTTTTGTGGGTAAATAGGCTGCAGTAAATCTACGCCAAATTGTGCAAAGTTGCCGTAAATCCTCACCTCAGTCAACTTCTATACCAATACCATACAGATATTTTCCACAGCATGTTACTGTAAAAATCACATCCACACTGCTGTTACTTGTAAGGGTATGTCCACACGGCAAGGGTTTTCAGGTTTTTTTTGGATGGTTTTCGGATTTGAAAACCATCTGAAAACCGACTGTCAACCATTTCTGTAGATGTCAATAGAAAATCCACCCAGCAGTCTACATTGCATGGTTTTCTACTGGGAGGATTTTCTCACCACCAGCATTCCGAAGAACTCTGGACATGCACAATCTTCCGCTCGGTTTTCAGGCAGAAGGTGCGCTATTCAATAGTTAAAACCATCAAATATAAAATAAAAGCTGGATTCTTAAACAGAATCCAACCGCATTTTGCACTTGCCGTGTGGCCATACGCCAAAATTTCCAGTAAAATTTTATATAGAAAATCCACAGGTTGTACAAAACACGTACAGTAACTATACCCTAATATTGATGGCCTATACACATCAATATCTGATTAATGGGTGCAATACTCCAGTACCTCCTGGATCAGTTAAACAAAGGGGCTGCTGAGAACCACTGGAAATTATTCCTTTATTTCTTTAGCATGAAGAAACAAACTGTGGGACAGCGTGAACATGGACGGCCCGGGCAGAATACGGTTAAAATAAACACTTTATTGTGACCCACATAAAAGGAATTAAAAACCGGCAAAACCGAAGCAAGCAAAATAGAAACACCTCGTAATTGGTACTGTAGTTCTAAGGGGTTTTCGGGCGTCTGGCCCCCCTTAGCGTATTTCTTTACCAAGTACATTTTTAATGCATTATTTTTTCTGGCTATTCCATGCACACCATGGCGGAAACCCAACAGACCCATTGTAATCAATAGAGTCTGTCAGGTAACGTGGGTGTCCGTTGTGAAATAGATCACTCTGCGTCCGTTTTCACCTCTGTGATGGAAGTTCTGAATTGAACCTCGGATGTACGCAGATGTGTTTTAGTAAATACCTAAAAAACCTACCACTGTTCAAAGGGGTTGTCTCACTACATCAATTCATCCTACCTCAGTCCTGTTTTTTCAATTTCATTTTTGAATTCAGGGGCAGTTTACTGGGTTCTGCTGGCTACTACTGGTCTACAGTGATGAGCTGCTGAGGACAACAGGTCTATGGTCATAGTGACCAGCTCCTGGCAGCCTATCAGGAGAGACTGTACAGGTCTGTAGCTATAGCAACCTGAGGAACTTATGCAGCCCATACAAGAGGGGATATCTAAGAATAGGTAGGACACTGTTAATGGACACATATTGCAAAGTGACTTGTTTTTACAAGATCTTTAACATAATAAGCAATCCTTGTAGTGAGACAACCCTTTTAATGAAAATATATGCAACTTTCTGAGGCTCTGTTCACATGTGCATTGAGGAGACACTGTTGCAGATTCATCTAATACATAAATCAGTGGCACACTAAAGACTAAGTAAAACCTCAAGTTATATAGGAATATAGGAAATGCTTTACAGCTAAGGAAAATATGAAAAACCTGGGACTCTTAGTTTACAGTATTTGATCAATGATTTTATTAAGCTCACATCCAAACTCAAGGGGTTCCAACGTTGGTCCCTACACTAAACATGTTACCTTCAAGAGTCCTTCAGATGCCACTTTTCCCCCGGATGATAGGAACCCGCAAATTTAAATTTAAACCCGCACGGATTTTAAAAAGGTGGTGAGTGCACAAGCCAAAGATTTGCCCTCTCCCAAATAGACTACAAAATGTAAAAAGGCTGTCAATCTAATATATATTTGAAAACGTAAGCATTTCACCTGAAAGGCAATGCTACATCTAATACATAAAATCATGGCACACTAAAGACTAAGTAAAACCTCAAGTTAATGGAAAAAAGGGAAAAATCTTTACAGAAAGGGAAAAATATAAAAACCGGGGACTTTATTTACAGTATTGACAAAGATTGATTAACTCACCTCCAACACATAAAGGCTTTGCCTTTAAATTTTTAAATTTTAAAAACGTAAGATAGGTGCCACGAAAGGCAATGAATACATCTAATCATAAATCAGGGGCACACTAAAACTAAAAAAACCTCAAGTTATAAGGAATATAGGAAATGTTTTACACTAAGGAAAATATAAAAAAACCTGGATCTTAGTTAAGATTTGACAAAGTTGTATTAAGCTCCCCTCCCCAACACGTAAAGGGGGTTTCCCAGAGCGGGTGAGTCCCTAACAAAAACAGTTACCTTGCTAGGAAGTCCATTCAGATGCCACTTCCCCAGGGTGATGGGAACCCTGCAATTAAATTTTAACCTAGGGGGGGGGGGGGGGGGGGATTTAAAAGAGGTGGTGAGTCAGCAAGCCAATGATTGCCACCCCCAAAATAAAAAAAAATGTAAAAGCGTGCACACTAATATAACTTTAAAAACGTAAGCATAGGTGCACATAAAAGGGAAAAAGACAACACTAATACATAAATCAGTGGGACACTAAAGACTAAGAAAACCCAATAAATGGAAAAAGGGAAATGTTTTTAAGTAAGGAAAATATGAAAAACCGGGGACTTTTATTTTACAGTTTTTGAAAAAGATTGTATTAAGCCACCCCCCCAACACTAAGGCTGTGCCATTAATATATACTTTTAAAAGTAAGCATAGTGACACTGAAAGGCAATGAATACATCTAATACATAAATCATGGCACACTAAAGACTAATAAAACTAAATTTAAAATTTGGGAAATTTTGGAAATGCTTTACAGAAAGGAAAATATAAAAAACCGGGGACTTTTTACGTATTTGATAAAAGATTGTATTAAAGCTCACCCCCAACACGTAAAGGGGGTTCCCAGGGGTTTTAAAAATCTTTAGTGTGCCACTGATTATGATTAGATGTATGTCTTTCCCTTTCAGTGTGCACTATTTTTACGTTTTTCAAAGTATTTTTAATGTGCAAAAAAAGCCTTTTACATTTTGTAGCTATTTGGGAGTGGAAAATCTTTTGGGTTTGTTGCACCAGCCCCCTCTTTTAAATCCGTGCGGGTTATTCAATTGCGTTCCTACACCCGGGGGAAGTGGCTCTGAATGGACTCCTAAAAGGGTAACATTTTTTTAGTGTGGGGACCCACCTGCTCTGGAACCCTTGACGTGTTGGGGGGTGACTTAATACAATCTTGTCAAAAAATGTAAATAAGAGTCCCAGGTTTTTTATATTTTCCTTGCGTAAACATTTCCCAATTTCCCATAAAACTTGAGGTTTTACTTGTCTTTTGTGTGCCACTGATTTAGAAGAGTATGTCATTGCCTTTCGGTGCACCTATCTTTCGTTTTCAAAGTATTATTAGATGTGCACAGCCTTTTACATTTTGTAGACTGTTGCAGATTCAGACACCGAGACACAAATTCTAATCAATGAGGTCCGTTTGATATCCATCCATCCTATCAGGCAATGCAATCATTTGCACTGTTCTGCTCCTATAGTGGAAAGGACCCAAAGGGAAAAACACACAGTGGAAAAAGTCCCAATAAAACTTTGGTTTTTCACTATTTTCAGTAAACTTTTTGTTTTAAATAAAGAGTAAAAGGAGCTGCAGTTTTTTCATGTGGCCCCCAGTCTAGGCAATCAATTGTCAGCTCAAACCATTAGCAGCATGTTCTTTCAAATTTCTCTTAGTTACAGTTGTCCAATGTTTGCTAAATGTATCAATCTGAGTTCAGGCTGTGTACTACGGATTTCCTAAAGCATTGAACACTTCTCATCTACCCCTTTAAAGGGTGTTTACGTTTTATTAAATGGCTTCAAATAAGGGGGCAGTGAAAAAAAAGCAACTTTGCAATTGGATTCATTTGCAAGCGCCTTGTTTTCACAGTGTCCCTTTCTGGTTTTATTACATGAACATGTGGGTCGAATCCCTCCTGACCCCCCTCCTGCAATTCATACTGAGAGCTCATTTTCATTCGTACGCCCCCGGTCGATTCAGGGGGCTGTGTCTCTGATAGAGTTAGGGGCCCTAGCTTTTTTTGTCTCAACCTAGCAGAAAAAGACTGCGCAGATTTTTCAATGAAAAACATGACATTTTTTCCCTGGCCCAAATCCTGTTCTTAAAAGCTTAATAAAACTCCTGCTTGAGAGATCAGTGCTCAGATTAGATTGATGCAGCTGTGGTATGTATTACAGCTCTTATAAAATAAGACTGCATAGAGAGAGACACAGTGATATGTGGATCAAGAGGGGAGGGGGGGAGTCTCAGGCAGCAGTGAAGGGGGGATGATGTCATCCAGCTGGGAGGGGAAGAAACGCCCCTGCATTCACAGAGCTGAGAAGCTAAGAGCAGTGTGAATCAGCCGAAGTAAGGAAGCGATACATCCCCTTTAATCATGTAGCAATAATTGCCAAAAGTAAACTGCATGGAGATCTGTTGTCTAGAACCTCCTAAAAAAACAGAATATTGGTGGCATTATTAAGGCTATGTCTACACTGCAGTGGACAAAAAACGACCTGAAAACGAATTACTAAAAACGTTCATGAAATGGAGTTTTCTGTCCACTGCCTGTCAAAAGCAGCTGAAAAAAAAAGGCAGTTTTTTGGAGCGTTTTTCGTTTTTTGAAGCGTCTTTGCTCTGCTTTTTAATGTATGCACAAATTAAGCCATTGGACGTAAACTACACCCTACAGGTGGAGTTAAAATGTTAAGTAGTCGCTTCCTTTAGATCACTGTAGCCATTTTGAGCACATTGTCCTTTGTGTGCTGCTGCGTGCTACTACTTTATTAAATTTTGCACCAGATTCTTGCACCAAAATCCACAAAAACCCACATTATCTTTCCAAACAGCAAGATAACTGAATTAGCTTCAAAATCTGTAAAGAAAAGGATTTTAGCACCAAAATCCCAAAAAACGCATTATTGTGCCAAATTCCGTTAAAAAATAAATATTTTTAGTGTCAGAAGCGAGATCACTTTATTAGTGCCAACATTTTTAAAGATATTGATCTTAGCGCCCAAATCCATTAAAAAAAAGGTATTCTGGCGCCGAAATCAGTAAAAAACTTTTTTTTTGCGTAAAAGCTAGATCACTTTTTTTTTAGCGCCAAAACTGTAACGATTCGGATTTTTAGACCAAAATCTGTTTAAAAAATGCCACGGGCACCGAAATCCAAAAAAAGTTTTTATTGTGTCAAAAGCTAGTTTTGTTTTATTAGCGCCAAAACGTAAAAAATAGGGATTTTTGCCCCAAAACCCGAAAATAACTGATTGGGGCACCAAATCCAAAAAAATGTATTTTTTTGTGTAAAACTAGATCATTTTCAGCCCCAAAATCTTAAAAAAACGGATTTAGCCCCAAAATCCAACAAAAAACGGATTCGGCGCAAAAAACCGTAAAAAAAACATATTTTTAGATCCGAGTGGAACTTTTATTAGCCCAAAATATTTCATAAAGGTTTTTTGTGGGAAAAATCCCTAAAAAAAAGGAATTTTTGGCGCCAAAATTTTCCCAAAAAAAAAAAACCCTTTTTAGCGCCAAAACGAATAATTTATTAGCACCCAAAATTTTGTTAGTAAATGATTTTTGTGGCAAAAATTTTAAAAAAAAAAAAGGAACTGGTGCCCAAAAATTTATTAAAAAAGTTTTTTTAGCGCCAGCCGAGATACTTTTTAGTCGCCAAAATTTTTACAGTAAAGAATTTTAGTGCCAAAATCCAGTAAAAAAATGGATTTGCTGCTAAATCCGTAAAAAAAACTATTTTTTAGCGTCCGAGCGACAGATAACATTATTTTGCCGCTAATAAAGTTAAGAAAAGGACTTTAGTGCCTAAATCCGTAAAAAAACGTATTTTTATCGTCACAAGATAACTTTATTAGCGTGAAAATCTATTAAATAAAAACCTTATTTTTAGTGAAAAAAATATGAATTGCGCAAAAATCGTTAGCGACCATTATCAATGGTACAGACAAGGGCACATCAGACACTTGTATGCAAATTTGATAAGGATTAACCTTTGTTACCACCCATTATAGGTGTAACTTTGTCTGCTGGGAGGGTTTTCATTGAAAAATCACGGCAAAAAAAAAACGCCGCCAAAAGACGTCCGGCGCTTTACATTGACTCCTGTAGTAAATTTTCTGCCCTGCTCTGGCGTTTTTTAGAACATGTTGCAAAAGACGTCCAGTAAAAAAAACAAGCAGTAAAAAGAAGCTCAGGGTAGACAGCAGGAGGTTTTTACATTAGAAGTGATGATTGCAGTCGTTTTTCCAGCGTTTTTCGAAAACGAAAAACGCTGAAAAAACTGATGTTTTTCTGTGCAGTGTACTGTAGACATAGCCTAAGGCAATGTCTACACAGCACAGAAAAACATCTGTATTTTCAGCGTTTTTGTTTTCTAAAAACACTGAAAAAACAACTTTAAAGATGTCCCATGGCTTTTAACAGCAAAAACCTTCGGTAGTTTCCACAGAAAGTCTTTTTTCTGCTCGTTTTTTTTGAAACGTAGCAAAAAAACAACAGAGCAGGGCAGAAAAGTTACTATTGAAGTCTCTGTAAAGCACCTGATGTTTTCTGGCATGTTTTTTCCGCGTGTCTTTCTGCAGAAGGCCATAAAATGCTGCGCATTTCTGCAATAAAACGATAGTAAAAAATCGCGCCAAAATGGCACCAAAGGCGTCAGATTTTCATTAGCTTTTGACAGGCAGAGGACGAAAAACTCAGTTTTATGAACGTTTTTAGGATTTGGTTTTCTTTGTCCACTGCCGTGTAGACATAGCCTACGTCCACTGCCGTGTAGACATAGCCTACGTCCACACGCCACTGTTTTTCTGTCGGATTTACAGTCATTTTTAGGATTTGACTTTCTACAATCCTCATAGAATTTATTATAAAATCTGATTTGAATACTACACAATGCATCTCTTCTGTCAGAAAATCCGACCATCTAAAAAACTTAAAACATGTTTATACTTCCGCCCCAGTCGGGGGGAGCATAAACTGCTCCATGTAAAGGCGGACGATTGAATTCACAAACCGCAGCCAGAAAACTGTTCCATTTTATGTTCAAAATGCAACAACATGCTGGTCGGATAATCTGACCGGTATTTTGTCTGTGCCGTGTGGCCATAGCCTATGGCTAAGTCTACACGGCAATTGTAAAATACTGTTGGATTCTGTTATAGAATCTGACAAATATTTCACAATCGGTTTTCATTTTATTACCACTTTTTTTGTGTAGATTTTGCACTGGGTCGTCAGATTTCGTCCAGCCCATTATATTGAACAGTACTATAATCCACTACTTTCCACTAGATTACAGAACGTGTTCTAAATTTTTTGAACGGATTTCGGATTAGACTACAGCTCAGATTTTCTATTGAGGTCTATGGGGATGAATTAGTCATATTTTTGCGGATTCTAAAAACTGAATCCGCTTAAAAATCCAGCCATAAACCAGTGACGAGTAGATGTAGCCTAAAAAAACAGATCAACAAAAATACGCGTTGTGTGAACCACAACACATATTTTCTGTTGAGGTCACTGAGGATGGTTTACTGTTGGTTTTAGACAAGTATTTCAAGTTGGAATCTGCGTGGATTCCAACTTGATGCCTCTACCCTGTGTCAGTCACTGCCCTGGTTGCCCATCCAGTACAGGATACAGTATAAACTCAGCACTCTCACCCATAAAGCTCTCCACAGCGCTGCTCCTCCCTATATCTCCTCCCTCGTCTCTGTCTACCGCCCTACCCGTGCTCTCTGCTCTGCTGATGATATCAGATTACATTCCTCAATCATCCTAACCTCCCATGCCCGCCTACAAGATTCACACATGCGGCACCAGTTCTCTGGAATATGCTACCGCGGGCGATCAGGCACATTCACAACCCTCACAGTTTTAAGAGGAACCTGAAAATACATCTTCTCGGTCTGGCCCACAAAGATCCCTAACTGCTATCACACACATTTGTCACTCCCTACACTAGGGCACTCACAGGCACTTATCTGTATATAGATGTACAGTCTGGGTGGCAGGTTCATCCATTTTTCATGTAAACCACCCCTATTTATGAAACATGGCTGGACCTTGTAAACTTGGCACTTCTTACCGTATGTTTCACCATACACCCTAATAGATTGTAAGCTCTCACGAGCGGGGCCCTCACACCTTGTGTCTCATTTGTAAGTACTTTTAATGTGTAATGACTGTATGTTTACCCTTGAATTTGTAAAGTGCTGCGGAATATGTTGGCGCTATATAAATAAAGATTATTATTATTATTATTACTTGTCATGTGGCCAGACTGTAGAGAAAAAAACAAATATAATCACTAACCCAATTTGGGATTATTTTGAATATGTTGCATTGTGCTTGGAGATTATTTTATCTGTTTTTGCCATTAAGGTATTTAATTTTTTTTTAAAAAAAACCTTACTACCACCTCCACTGTGCTAAAATAGAGAATTAAACCATACTTACCTCTCCCATCAACACCACTGCAGTGCTGCTAGAGCTTCACTGTTCCTCCCAGGTTCCTCACTGACAATGTCACATTTGTGGATCACATGATACTGCAACCAATCTCTGACCTCAGCAGTGACATGCCTGCATTTATATCATGTCATGTGACCACAGAGGTCAGTGATTGGCTGCAGCATCATGTGACAACAGAGGTAAGTGATTGGCTGCAGCATCACGTGACCACAGAGGTCAGTGATTGGCTGCAGTATCACGTGACCACAGAGGTCAGTGATTGGCTGCAGCATCATATGACCACAGAGGTCAGTGATTGGCTGCAGCATTATGTTATCCATGAATGTGACATCATCAGTGAAGGACCAAGAGGGGGGCATTGGAGCTCTGGCAGCATTGAAACAGTGGTCATGGAAAAGGTAAGTATGGGAAATAAGGGGATATCCCTTTGATATTCACATTATATATGTTTTGTGTTTGTTTTCAAAGCAAATGTGTATCTTTAAGTTGTCATGTGTGTACATGGGGAATGGCACTATTTCTGACTTTTAAATAGCTCATTTAACTTGTAGGCTTCATCTCTAGTTTTCAGTTGTCCATGAGCTTGTGGGTGGAGATCAGCTGCTCTGATCTCTATCATACACTCCACACATGTTACAGGAGAACCTGACTACCTATGACTGGGTTGCCAACTTTTCCACAAAAAAATACCAGCTAGATTCAAATGGGTAAAAAAGTGGATGTGGTTTGGGGCATAAAGGGGAGTGGCTCTTCACAGCAGTCTGGGCAATGTTTAGTATTTGTGAAGGATTTTAAGAATTTTGTAAGAAAATAGAGAGAGCAGACACAGTCTCTATTGGACAATGTTTGGTCAATTTTACAAGGTTATATACCTTGTAAACAAGAAATGTAGTACTTGACAAATTAAAAGTATACCATAGTAAAATGGTGCAAACATAATTTAAAAGAGACTTTGTTTGGTCTACGGAGCTCTATAGCAATAAGTAAGGGGTTAATGCAAGGATCCTCGGTGGTCTAGAGCAGTGAGGGAGTTAATGTATGGATTTCTGGTGGAGAGCAACAGAATTTCTAATTCTGCATCTCTGGTGGTCTAGGGCAGTGAATGGATTAATTAAAGATCCCTTGTGGATGATAGTGAAGGGGTTAATGTTATATACTTTGGGTCTTATGGTTACTCACCATGGTCTGGTGTTGCTCTAGTTGTCACTTTCTGTTTTCTCACAGCACTGATCAAAGAATGAGTAAAGGGAGATACAGTGGGCAGTAACTGCCTCTCTTACACAAGGTTTAATTAATAAGTCTAGGAAGGGGGAACGGAGGAACCAGACGAGTTGAGTGTAATGTTGTAAACTGAAAATTAAATGTATTCTGGATTGTCATTAAACCATGTCTTAGAGTGTGAGCCTCCAACCCCTGTAGCTCAGAATACCACCGCCCCCCCTGTGGGAATGGAATGTGTAGCCTGTGAGTGTGAAACTTAACAGAAAGTCATTTTTGACAAGTATATTACCCAGTGTGGTTACAATCCAGTGCATATCTGATAAGCCCCAAATTAACGACACTTTTACGACTCGTAACATATACAATCCCCATCCAGAAAAGTATAACAGATTTCACCTTTGACCCCCCCAACAATAAACACAACAGTTCAGAGGCCATTGATCTGTCCACAGCAGAAGCGCAGTTCGTGATTGCCATCTATTGGGGATATTAAGCAACAACCCTCATTAGACAACAAGAGTCCTCCCACCTCATTATATTTTCAGCCAGTAAAAGAGTAGCCAAATATGAGAGAGGAGGGGAAACCTGGACAGAGTTTTGGGCCTATAAAACACATGGCCAGACTCAAATCTGTATTCATAGCCTGGGGTTCAATTTCTGATTGAGCTGTGTTCCATTTTCTTTCATCCATGCCCCTTGGATCTGAAGGCTGACCCTTTGTAAGTGTGAAATCTTCTAAGTTTTTATCCCTTTTATTTTCATAACTGTTTGATGCGTATGTCATAGTCATTGTTATTGTATTTTGTTTATGTAAGCACTGTACATAATACTCTTATTAAAGTTACAAGTAATAAGCTTAGGTCTTGTCACTGCACGGATCCATTTCCTTGAAGGAGGGTATTTTTTTTGTAGCTGCAGGAGAGCAGTGAGGTGGCCTTGTAAGCATTTTTTTATGTGTTTTTAGAATATCTGTTAGGAATCAGATTCCTTCCAGCTGATTCCTTTTTGATTATTGAAGGAAGGTGGTGGCAGCGGATAACTTTGGGGTGCTGGAACTGTCTTGTGGTGCGATTTATGCTTGATTCGCTACCTGATTGAGAGGTGAGCACAAGTGGCGATAAATCTACCCCATTACAGTGCCCCCAGTCACGTGCTGGTGAGTGTGTACGTGACAAATTGGTGGCAGAGCGGTGGGATATTTTTCTTTATATTGCAGCATTAGTGCTTGGTTTAAGCAATTATTCCCTGTACTAAAACTGGCTGTATCTTTGTGAAGATTACACCAGTCTTACAAGAACTAACGCAGTGCTTACTTGTTATACGCACAATCAGTTTCCCTTCCCTGTTTTTCTTTTCTATCTTTTATTTGGCAAAGGGTGCTTTGTAAGATGACAGCCCTGTACAAGAAGCAAAGCAAAGAAACTCTCATCAGCCTATGCGAGGAGAGAGGAATTAATCCAGCAGCAAAGATGAAGGTTCTGCTGATCCGTGAGCTCGTGGAGCAGGATTTGCAGCAGCTGGGCACGGCGTCAGAGAACGAAACTGACAATGCACAGGTCCAATCGACAGAATTTGCTCCTGAAATAATTTCCCCTGAGGACACCCACAGCGGCAGTTCTCAGGGAGGCATGGACTTTGCTCTGGGCATGGCTTTGCAGTAACTTGGCGCTTGTGACCCTAATTTGCACCTACAACTTATCCTGCAATACCATCAAGCGGAGAGAGAGGCTGCTGCTGCTGAACGTTAGGCCGTGCGAGAGGCGGCTGAGCGCCAGGCGGAGAGAGAACGAGAGGCGGCCGAGCGCCAAGCAGCGAGAGTGTTTTTAGAATATCTGTTAGGAATCAGATTCATTCCGGCTGATTCCTTTTTGATTATTGAAGGAAGGTGGTGGCAGCGGATAACTCTGGGGTGCTGGAACTGTCTTGTGGTGCGATTTATGCTTGATTCGCTACCTGATTGAGAGGTGAGCACAAGTGGAGATAAATCTACCCCATTACAGTGGCCCCCAATGTTTTATATGCAACAAAGTGGGGCATGTTAATGCCACTTGTCCAGACAAGCGGAGGAGTACCCCTATGCCCACAGCGCCCCCCGGAACAGGCCCTTCCATCTATCTTATAACTGGGACTGCAGGAAGGAGAAAGCATAACCTTCAACCTGTCACCCTGGGCAGAAAAATTGCCATTGGCTTCAAAGACAGTGGAGCAAAGGTGACTGTTGTGCGTCCAGAGATGGTGGATGCTAGAGATATTATTCCAGGAAAGACCATGTCCCTGACCGGATTTGGCGGAGTCCGCTCTGCTATACCAATGGCTCGTGTTTATCTGGACTGGGGAGCAGGCAGAGGGATGAGGGAAGTGGGTGTTTCTGCTACTATCCCCTATTCGGTTCTCCTGGGTTTGGACCTGGGAGTTATGCAAGTGAATTATGTTCCAGCTCCCCCTCCGAAGGCAATCCCAGCAACCCAGATATGTGATTCCCCACAGAGACTGTGCAATACTTCGGGGAAATGCCCAGATGTGAAGGGAAACCTGACAGTGGATGTACCTCTGAATGATGCCACTGATATGTGTGCTGTGCAAAATGACTGTCCGTATGTCACACCTGTGACCCATAGTCAGGATGCCTGCAAGCCTCAGCTTTGTGTGTCGGCTAACCAGCCCAAGGCGAAATCCTCTGCAGAGATCAAATTGAAAGCTGATGTGGAAGAGTCTGCAACCCCCTCAACTCCCCTTCTGCTGACAGTCACAGCTCTCACATACTTCCATTATCAGATCACAGGGCAGAGGAGCTGACAGGCCAAACAGCTCTGCCCCCTGCAGAGTCTGATAATCACGGAGTGCATGGGGAACAGGGAGCCAAAGTCTAAAGAATTGGGGATCCCTGATAGCAGCCCCACTGATGTGTGGCCAGAAACACATCAGGATAACAGGGACTATCCCTGTGTCGCCCCTCCTCCTATCAAGGACCCCCCAGCACCTGAGGAGGAAATGTCTTGTACTATGTTTTGTGATACTTGCTGTGACTCTGATGTATCTAAGCCTGTGGATGTATCACAGCCTGTTATGAGGCCTGCTGATGTATCTCAGCCTGTTGTGCTGGATGTTACGGTGTCTAGGCTGGTTGGGCCAGACATCAATTTACCTACAGCTGTGTTGTGGGCCCCAGAGGTATCCCAGCCCACAGATACTCTCGGAACTGTTATGAACCTTGCTGACATATCCCAGCCTGTAATGCTGGGTTGCCCCTGTATCTAAGCTTGCCAGCATGTCTCGGACTGTTGTGGACAATAATGATTTATCCAAGCCTGAGGGCGTATCTCAGACTGTTATGGACAATAATGATTTATCCAAGCCCGAGGGCGTATCTCAGACTTTCATGGACCATCACAAGGTATCCAAGCCTGAGGGTGTATCTCAGATTGTTGTAGACAATAATAATGTATCCAAGCATGAGGGTGGATCCCAGATGGTAATGTGGGGGATGCCCATCCCTGAGTCTGTTGTCCATGATACCGACAGCTCAGTGGATGTGACTGAGCCCACTGATACATGTCGATCTGTTATGAACAGTAGGGGTGTATCCAAACCAGTTATGTATGTTCCTGCCTGCCCTGTGGGTGTATCCAACCCCATGGAGTATAATGGTCAGGGGCGTCGCTAGGCAATTTTGTTCGGGGCACAAGCCCCGGACCAGACTCCCTCTGCCCCGAGTCTCAGAACGTCCGGTTCCAGGTCATTACTGTGACCTGTAGAGCCGACAAGCTGTTCCACTGTGTGTGCGTCCCTGGATGCACCAACGTTCAGAGCAGCAGCAGCTATGATGCTGACAGAGAGGGGAGGGCGACTCCGGGATGACAGGAGCACAGGAGGGAGGAGGGGGCGCCGGCTGATCAAACTGTGAAGGGAGTCTGGAAGCAGCACGCTTTCCGTGAGAGGCTCCGCCCCCTGCTGTGCGCTTATGTCGCCCGGGACCAGACCAGCAAGAAGGACACAAGTGAGTGAGGAGTCTCAGTGCACAACAGTATTAAGTAGTGTAATAAGGGTGAGACAAAATAATGTTCATGAATGTGAGCTGTACTGAATGTATGTGTATGAATGTGTGTATGTAAATGTGTGTGTATTGTATTTATGTGTATACATGTGTGAATGTATGTGTTTGTATAGATGTCTGTGTGTATGTATGTGTTTGTATAGATGTCTGTGTGTATGTTTATATGTGTATACGTGTGTGTGTGTGTGTGTGTTTGTATGTATGCATTGTATGTGTGTGTATGTATGTTTGAATATATGTCTCTGTGTATGTACTGTGTATATGTGTATGTATATTGGTGTATACACACACATATACACAATATCACCTCATTCACATCACTAAAACACAATCCAGCCTGTGTGTCCCTTACGCGATGTTTACACGGTGTATTGTGACGTGTACAGTCTGCACTGCAATACACTGTATGCTTCAGGAGCTCGCGCTGATCAGCAAGTCTTCTTGAAGCACGGGGGAGGGAGAGGAGCAACAGCCCGCCAGCCCCATAGACATGCATTGACATGTCACTTATCTCCCTATGCATACAATACGGGGGGAGGACATGTAATCCATAGTTCTCTATGAGAGCTATGGATTACCGCAATTACGCCATGTGAACATACCCTTAGACATGTAAACTACAACCTGATGATGAATTAAATTTGAATATAATTTTTTATACCTGTCATTAGTCAGGGTTGCATATAATTTTAGCTGCTGCAGCCAGACTAAGGCTATGTTCACACTGCGTAAACCGTGGGGCGCATTTCGTGGCGTATTTGCGCTTCAATACACCCGACATGCGTGCCGCAATTACTGTAATTCATAGTTCTCACAGAGAGCTATGAATTACATCTCGTCTCTCCCGTGCCTACAATACACATATATTGTACACCAGGGGAGAGAAGTTACATGTCACTTCTTCGCGGCTCTGATATTGGAGGTGAATGGACCTGTCCTCCCTGTGCTTGGAAGTACGCACTGAACAGCATGTTCTTCCAAAACACACGGAGTACTGCCCTAAGGGTATGTTCACACAGCGCATGTTGGCACGGACCTGTGCGCACGCTATACGACTGCTGTTGGAAGTACACGCTCTCCAGTGCGTAATTTCAGCAGCGCTCGGCCACCTCCCATCATTTTCACTTTTCCCCTGTGGCAGGTCACTTATTTTTACGGTGGGGTTCTGTGTGCCAGGGAAAACAGGTAATCACAGCCCTCACGCTATGATTTCACCGTATTGTGGGGCGCACTTTGGGCACATTACAGCACAGTTATGGCCCTCAAATACGTTGTGTATGTTCACATAACATAACGTTGGTCCGTACTTTGGCGGGTAATTGCGCTTCAATACACCCGAAGTACGGGACGACATTATGGTAACTCATAGCTGTCACTGAGAGCAACGATTACCTGTTCTTGGGAGAATAAATATTAGTGGGAGCTTCAGAGGGACGCGCTGGCCACAGTTTTTTCCCTGTAAAAACACATGCCGCGGTTCATGGGGCGTAAAAAACGCCGTGTGAACCCTGCCCTACTGAGCAAAACTTAACACAGGGCCCGGGCCCCGGATGTTTTGGGACCCTAGCAACGCCCCTGATAATGGTGATCCGTTCCAAGCTGTTGGATCCAAAGCCAAACTGTTGGATAATCTCTGCCAATGTTATTCCCCGGGGTCTGAAGTGGGTAAGACTTTAGACCCCAGTCATAGAGGTAATGTGTCCCCACATGTAACGTGTTTTATGTACCAACCAGCGGGAGTCCTCCAACACCCGATATCTGATCATTCAGATACAGAAAGGGCATTGAGCGTGGTAATGTCAATTGTCTCTCTCGCCAGGGGAGGACGGAGGCAGAGGCGGGCTCAGGAGATGGCAGGGGAGCCAGTCCCCCACGCCCACTCCAAAAGGGGGAGGTGTAATGTAGTACACTGAAAATTAAATGTATTCTGGATTGTCATTAAACCATGTCTTAGAGTGTGAGCCTCCAACCCCTGTACTCAGAATACCACCCCCCCTGTGGGAATGGAATGTGTAGCCTGTGATTGTGAAACTTAACAGAAAGTCATTTTGGACATGTATATTACCCCGTGTGGTTACAATCCAGTGAATATCTGATAAGCCCCAAATTAACGACAATTTTACGACTCGTAACATATACAATCCCCATCCAGAAAAGTATAACAGATGTCACCTTTGACCCCGCCAACAATAAACACAACAGTGCAGAGGCCATTGATCTGTCCACAGCAGAAGCGCAGTCCGTGATTGCCATCTAGTGGTGATATTAAGCAACAACACTCATGAGACAACAAGAGTCCTCCCACCTCATTTTATTTTCAGCCAGTAAAAGAGTAGCCAAATATGAGAGAGGAGGGGAAACCTGGACAGAGTTTTGGGCCTATAAAACACATGGCCAGACTCAAATCTGTATTCATAGCCTGGGGTTCAATTTTGATTGAGCTGTGTTCCATTTTCTTTCATCCATGCCCCTTGGATCTGAAGGCTGACACCTTGTAAGTGTGAAATCTTCTAAGTTTTTATCCCTTTTATTTTCATAACTGTTTGATGCGTATGTCATAGTCATTGTTATTGTATTTTGTTTATGTAAGCACTGTACCTAATACTCCTATTAAAGTTACAAGTAATAAGCTTAGGTCTTGTCACTGCACGGATCCATTTCCTTGAAGGAGTGTATTTTTTTTTTTTTTTGCTGCTGCTGGAGAGCAGTGAGGTGGCCCTGTAAGCATTTTTTTTTACGTGTTTTTAGAATATCTGTTAGGAATCAGATTCCTTCCGGCTGATTCGTTTTTGATTATTGAAGAAAGGTGGTGGCAGCGGATAACTCTGGGGTGCTGGAACTGTCTTGTGGTGCGATTTATGCTTGATTCGCTACCTGATTGAGAGGTGAGCACAAGTGGAGATAAATCTACCCCATTACAGTGGCCCCCAGTCACATGCTTGTGAGTGTGTACGTGACATAGACAAAGAGGCATTTTTCTTTAGTAAGATATATCACAAAGTTTCTTAGATTCTCTTGTATTAATTTAAGCAAAGTTTGTTAAAAAGTTAGTTTCAATCTAAGATGTGTATGTCTGTAGCAGGATATGTTGACGCTGTACTGTTTTGCTGGCTATGTTGTTCATTGCTTCTTTTATTTATTTATTTTCGGGGCATACTCCGGGGCATAATTGGGCTGTGATTGAGTGCGATGATTTTGCTGCATATTCCTTGTCACTTCTTTCCGGTGCCTACGCCCCGTTGAAAGGGAGCATGGATGGGAACCGGGCCAGAGCGCTTCAGAAGTACACGCTGGCCGGCACGTACTTCTAAAACAGAAGGTGCATGGCGACATGAACAGTATGCGCTGCTATACACTGTGTGAACCACGCCTAACAGCATTTGTAAGTAGTTCATACACTGTATTGTGCCACATATTTACTGCTTATAATTAGTATTCCTCCAGTATATGTTCTTTTTTTTATTTATCACACAGCCCCTTTAAAGGGGTGTTTTGGGACCTAAAAATGCTCATTTGTCTATCGGGGAAAGATTAAAAATAGAAGAGAAGACATACCTCCTGGCTGGACGTTTCCGTTCACTCTTTGCTGCCGCGCCATTCATTCATGTGACAGGTGCAGCTAATTACAGGCCACAACATCACCTCTGTGGCTTGTAATTGGCTGTAGCTTTCATGTGAAAGAAGACCGTTCAGTGCTACAGCCAAGATAAACGGACCAGCAGCCGGAAGTGAAAGGAGCGTCCGGGAGGTAGGAAATGTTCACATGGGGTTTGTGAAACACGTATTTGGGTGTATATTGCGTACCCAGATACATACCCAAATACGTATTTAACAATGTTCCATTCAGTTTTCATTGATTTCAATGTAACATACGTATCATCGTTCAGACGATACATATTTTACATACGTTATTTTACTGTGTTTTATGGACCCTTACAAAGAAGTGACTTGACCTTTCTTGATCCGTTTTGCGCATTTAAAAGCCAATAGAAACAATAGGGTACATTTTTGCAGTCCAGCAAATGTATACAAATACGTTCCACACTTTGTGGTATGTATTTGAACACATTTTACACAATATGTTATGTAAAACATTAAAAATTAAATGTATTCTGATTTGTTCATTAAACCATTGCTTAAATTCTGGATTGTCCTTAAAACCTGCAGCTCAGATTGTGAAACCCCTCTCCCCACCCCCCTGAGAAATGTAATTCCTAGCCTGTGTCTGTAGATCTCAACCCCCGCATTTGTGACTGTTAATTACTGCACTGTTTAGATACCATGGGTTTATTACGCTTTATGGCCCAGGATTGTATATGCAGCTGTCCCGATACCTGATAACCTTTGACCCCCCACAATAAAACTTTAATTGACCTGCGCCCCAGCAGAAGCGCAGTCCGTGAGTGGCGTTAGTACGCATCACCCTCATCAGACACTCCTGTATACACCCACCTCCTAAAATAATTCCAGCCAGTAAGAGAGTAGGCAGATATGAGAAAGGAGGAGAGAACCTGGACAGGGGTTTGGCCCTATAAGACATGTTGCCAGACTCTAATCTGTGTTATAGTCTGGGGATCAATTTCAGATTGAGCTGTGTTCCATTTTCTTTTTACCAATGCCCCTTAGATCTTGAAGGCTGAAACACCTTGTAAGTGTGAAATCTTCTGAGTTTTTATCCTTTTTATTTTCATAACTGTATTGATGTGTATGTCATAGTCTTTGTTATCATATTTTGTTCATGTAAGCACTGAAAATCATTTTAAAATTAAAGTTAACCTTAATTCGTAAGTTGCACGAATCCATTTCCTTGAAGGAGTGTATTTTCTTTTGTAGCTGCTGGAGAGCAGTGAGTTGAGCATTTTTTACGTGTTTTTTAGAATATCTGTTAGGAATCAGATTCCTTCCCGGCTGATTCTTTTTTGGTTATTAAAGGGAAAGGGTTTGGTGGCAGCGGTACTTTTGGGGTGCTGGAATTGTTTGTGGTATGATTTATGCTTGATTCGCTACCTGAGTGAGAGGTGAGCGCAAGTGGAGATAACTCTACCCCATTACAGTGGCCCCCAGTCACGTGCTGGTGAGCGTGTACGTGACAAATTGGTGGCAGAGCGGTGGGATATTTTTCTTTTTATTGCAGCATTAGTGCTTGGTTTAAGCAATTATTCCTCACTAAAAAATGGCGTATCTTTGTGAAGATTACCCCAGTCAAACAAGAACTAACGCAGTGCTTACTTTATTGACATACGCACAATCAGTTCCTTCCCTTTTTTTCTTTTCTTATTTTTATTTGGCAAAGGGTGCTGTGTGAATATGGCAGCCTATACAAGAAGAGCAGTAAAGATAATCTCATTACCTTATGCGAGGAGAGAAATATAAATCCGGCGGCAAAGACAAAGGTACAGCTGATCCGTGAGCTCCTGGAGCAGGATTTACAGCAGCTGGACGCGGCGCCAGAAACGAAACTACAACGGCACAGGTCAATGACAGAATTGGCCCTGAAATGATTTCCCCTGAGGACAACCGCAGCGGCAGTTCTCAGGGAGGCATGGACTCTGCTTGGCATGGCTTTGCAGCAAACTTGTGCGTTTGTGACCCTAATGTGCGCCTACAACTTATCGTGCAATACCAACAGGCAGAGGCGCGGAAGTCAGGCCGTGAGAGAGCAAGGCGGCTTGAGCGTCAAGCAGCGGAGAGGCGGCCGAGCGCCAGGCTGAGAGAGAGCGAGAAGCGGCTGAGCATCAAGCTAAAAGGGACCTCAAGCTACAGCTGGCACAACTTGAAATGGGTGACGCTTTGCCACGGCCTCATGCCCAGGATACAAACCCTTTGAAACCCCGACTAGAACACTTTCCTGTGATGGAAAAGAATGGGGACTTAGATGTTTTCCTACGAGGATTTGAAAAGACTTGCAGACAATATCATCTCCCCAAAAGAGGAGTGGGCAGATATCTGACCCCAGGACTAAGGGGAAAAGCCTTGGAGGTTTTTTTCGGACCCCCTACCAGAGCAAGAGGGGGGACTATGAGCCATAAAGAGAGCTCTGGTCATGAAATATCACCTCACTTCGGAGGTGTATCGCAGGAAATTTCGGGTCTGCAGAAAGGGTCCCACTTACAGCTACGCAGATGTGGAGAGCAGCTTAAGTGCCACCTGCAAGCAATGGGTAGAAGGACTCTCTGTTTCCAGCGTTGAGGACTTGTTGAATCTAATGATCAAGGAGCAGCTTCTCCATATCTGGCCGGCAGAGGTTCGTCATTTTGTTTTGTGACGGGAAGCCAAGACGTCCAAAGACGCGGCTGCCCTGGCAGACTCCTATGTTACCAACAGGATGCCAGAAGCCCGGAGAACACCTGAGTCCACCTGGAGGAGAGGTAAGCCGGCTGGGGATCCCCCTGCTCTTCCCCATCGATCACCTGGGCACCCCCCTAGTACTCCGCCCGGGTCCCTGAGACCCACACGCCCATTGACTGAATGCGCAAAGGGTTTTATCTGCAACCAAGTGGGGCATGTTTAGTGCCATTTGCCCGGACAAGCGGAGGATTTCCCCCGATGCCCACAGCGCCCCTGTAACGGCCCTTCCATTTATCTTATAACTGGGACTGCGGGAAGGAAGAAAGCAAAAACCCTTCAACCTGTCACCGGTGGGCAAAAAGTCGCCATGGGCTTCAAAGACAGTGGAGCAAAAGTGACGGTTGTGCGTCCAGAGATGGTGGATTGCTAAAAAATATTATTCCGGGAAAGCCCCATGCCCCTGACTGGATTTGGCGGAGTCCACTCTGCAATACCAATGGCTCGGGTTTATCTGGACTGGGGAGCTAGCTGAGGGATGAGAGAAATGGGGATATCCGCTACTATCCCCTCACAGGTTTTACTGGGTACAGACCTTGGGAGATGCAAGTAATTACATCCCGGCTCCCCCTCGAAGGCAACCCCAGCAACCCAGATATGTGATTCCCCACAGAGACTGTGCCATACTTTTGGAACGTGCCAGATGGGAAAGGAAATTGACAGTGATGTACCCTGAATGATGCCATGATATGTGTACTGTGCAAAATGGGCTGTCCTTATTTTCACG
Organism: Phyllomedusa bahiana; assembly: GCA_025379985.1. Classification (NCBI taxonomy): domain Eukaryota; kingdom Metazoa; phylum Chordata; class Amphibia; order Anura; family Hylidae; genus Phyllomedusa; species Phyllomedusa bahiana. The sequence continues at coordinate 16,247 of JAODAL010010977.1, read as the reverse complement.
CCTGTGACCCATAGTCAGGATGCCTGCAAGCCTCAGCTTTGTGTGTCGGCTGACCAGCCCCAGGCGCAATGTTGTGCAGAGATCGAATTGCAGGCTGAGGTGGGAAGAGTCTGCAGGCCCCCCCAAAACCCCTCCTGCTAACAGTCACAGCTCTCACATTCTCCAATTATCAGATCACTGGGCAGAGGACTGACAGGAGACAGTCCTGCCCCCTGCTGGTCTGGTAATCACGGAGTGCATGGGGAACAGGGAGCTAAACCAGATCTAAAGAAATTGGGAATCCTGATCGCAGCCCCACTGATGTGTGGCCCGAACCCCATGGGGATAGCCGGGCCTATCCCTGTGGCGCCCCGCTTCCTATCAAGGACCCCCCAGCACCTGAGGCGGACGTGGCTTGTACTATTGTTTTGTGATACTTGCTGTGACTCTGATGTTTCTAAGCCGTGGGGTGTATCACAGCCCGTTATGAGGCCTGCTGATGTATCTCAGCCTGTCGTGCTGGATGTTGCGGTGTCCAGGGCCGGTTGGGCCAGACATCATTTCCTACAGCTGTGTTGTGGGCCCCCAGATGTATCCCAGCCCACAGACACTCTCAGAACTGTTGTGACCCGGATAACATATCTCACCTGTAATGCTGGGTGCCCCTGTATCTAAGCTTGCCAGCATGACTTGGACTGTTATGGACAATAAGGATGTAGCCAAGCCTGGAGGCGTATCTCGGACTGTCATGGACACTAATGATTTATCCAAACCTGAGGGTGTCTCTCAGACTGTTGTAACAATCATAATGTACCCAAGCCCGAGGGTGTGTCCCAGATGGTAGTGCGGGGGATGGCCATCCCTGAGTCTGGTTTTCCCTAATACCACAGCTCAGTGGATGTGCCTGAGCCAATGATGCATGTCAAATTGCTATGCACAGTGTATCCAAACCAGTTTAAAGGTATGCTCCTGCCTGCCCTTGGGTGTATCCAACCCCATGGAGTGTAATGGTGACTCGTTCCAAGCTGTTGGATCCAAAGCCAAACTGTGGGATAATCTTTGCCAAGGTTATTCCCCGGGGTCTGAGGTGGGTAAGGCTTTAGACCCCGGTCATTAGGTGATGTGTCCCAATGTAACGTGTGATATGTACCGCCAGCGGGAGTCCTCCAACACACAATATTGATAGTTCAGAACAGAAAGGGCATTGAGCGTGGTAATGCCGATGGTCTCTCTGCCCGGGAAGTACGGAGGCGGCTCAGGGGATGGCAGGGAGCCAGTCCCCACGCCCACTCCAAATGGGGGAGGTGTTATGTAAACCATTTAAAATTAAATGTATTCTGCTTTGTACATTAAAAACCCTTGCTTAAATTCTGGATTGTCCTTAAAAACCCGCAGCTCAGATTGTGAAACCCCTCTCCCCACCCCCTGAGAAATGTAATTCCTAGCCTGTGTCTGTAGATCCTCACCCAGCATTTGTGACTGTTAATTATGCACTGTTTAAATACCATGGGTTTATTACGCTTTATGGCCCGGATTGTATATGCAGCTGTCCCGATACCTGATAACCTTTTACCCCCCACAATAAAACTTTCATTTACCTGCGCCAGCAGAAGCGCAGTCCGTGAGGGCCCCCTAGTGGTGTTAGTACGCATCACCCTCATCAGACACTCCTGTATACACCCCCCTCCTAAAATAATTCCAGCCCGTAAGAGAGAGGCAGATATGAGAAAGGAGGGGAGAACTGGACAGGGGTTTGGCCCTATAAGACATGTTGCCAGACTCTAATCTGTGTTCATAGTTGGGGATCAATTTAGATTGAGCTGTGTTCCATTTTCTTTCACCAATGCCCCTTGGATCTGAAGGCTGAAACACCTTGTAAGTGTGAAATCTTCTGAGTTTTTATCCTTTTTATTTTCATAACTGTATTGATGTGTATGTCATAGTCTTTGTTATCATATTTTGTTCATGTAAGCACTAAAAATCATTTTAAAATTAAAGTTAACTTTAATTCGTAAGTTCTTGGTGTTGCAGAATCCATTTCCCTTTAAGGAGTGTATATTCTTATGTAGCTGCTGGAGAGCAGTGAGTAGAGCAATTATTACATGTTTTTTAGAATATCTGTTAGGATCAGATTCCTTCGGCTGATTTCCCTTTTTTTGGGTTATTGAAGGAAGGTGGTGGCAGCGGATACTTTTGGGGTGCTGGAACTGTCTTGTGGTATGATTTAAGCTTGATTCGCTACCTGAGTGAGAGGTGAGCGCAAGTGGAGATAACTCTACCCCATTACAGTGGCCCCCAGTCACATGCTGGTGAGCGTGTACGTGACACAATACATTTTACATATTATTAAATCATATTCAACACACTGTCTGCACATACTCTTAGCTTCTATTTTTCATCATGCCCCAACAGGCAAACGAGGGCTCTTTCAGGTCTGCTTTCTCTTACATGCCTGCTTGTGGAGCTGCAAGTTCTGAGCTCAATGAGCATTCCCTACAAAGCATATTCGCATTCTCCCCACACAGTGCACTAGTTTATCTATCTATGTGTCCTCTTTCCCTCTCTCACATTTACATAGCTGTGCTAGCTCTGATTTCTGTAATAAAATGAAACTCAGGTTTTCCCACAGGGATATGCAATATGCTGTTTGTGAATTATACTCACTTGTTCTGACCACAGATTACTATACATGACAGAAGGACCAGACAAAACATCAGGTTTCTTAGTAGCCTGTGATTAAAGAACAACGGCTGCGTCAAATTGATGTACATGGAGCTGTATACACAAAACGATGGGAAATTATAAATTGAAATACTTTTATAAAGCACTTTAAGGTCAATCAACATCTAAAATGATGGCAGGAATGGTTTATCACTGTCCATGTCTTTCCTAATGCTGTATATACAGTGCTCAATGTGGCCACCAAGGATCAATAGTTGCACATACCTTATAAGACCCATATCAGCTATGTAGTTAGTACAGGAGGCTGTATTTCCCCTGTAACTGGGGCTAACAAACCAGCCCCAGTAACAAGAGAAATCAGCAAAAAGAAAATTAACTAAAAATGCCCCCAGTGGTTCTTTTTCTGACCTAATGGGGGGTGCAATATGTTAAATAAAAAAAGTAAAAAAAAGCACAAAAATAATTTTAAGAAAACAGCCCAAACCAAAACTTTCAGCCCCGCCCCCGAAGACCCTAAAGCTTTAATATTACCTACAGCTGCAACCAGAAGTTTACATACACTGTATAAAATGCACATATGCATGTTTTTCTCACTATCTGACATGAATTCGGAACAAACCTTATCCATTTTAGGTCAATTAGGATTACCAAAATTATTTATATTTGCCAAATGCCAGAATAATGAGAGAGAGAAATTTTTATGCCATTTTTATTACTTTCTGCAAAGTCAAAAGTTTACATACATTTCATTAGTATTTGGTAGCAATGCCCTTAAACTGTATGACTTGGGTCAAATATTTTGGATATCCTTCCACAAGTTGGTAGGGATTTTGGCCCATTCCTCCTGACAGAACTGATGAAACTGAGCCATGTTTGTAGGTCGCCTTGCTTGCACTTGACTTTTCAGCTTTTCCCATAAATTTTTAATAGGATTGAGATCAGGGCTTTGTGATGGCCACTCCAAAGCATTGACTTCATTTTCCTTAAGCCACTTTGTAACCAGTTTGGCAGTATGCTTTGGGTCATTGTCCATTTGTAAGACCCTATTCCGCCCAAGCTTTAACTTCCTGGCTGTTGTCTTGAGATGTTGCTTCATTATTGCCACATAATCTTCTTTCCTCATGATGCCATCTATTTTGTGAAGTGTACAATTCCCTCCTGCAGCAAAACAACCCCACAACATGATGATGCCACCCCTGTGTTTCACAGTTGGGATTAGACTTCCAATCTTCTCCCTTTTTCCTCCAAACGTAATGATGATCATTATGGACAAACAGTTAAAACTTAGTTTTGTCAGACCACAGTACATGTCTCAAAAACTTTAGAACTTTGTTCCTGTGAGCATTTGCAAACAATCTTTCTTTTGGAGTAATGGCTTCTTCCTGGTGGAGTGGCCTTTCACTCCATGTTGATACAGTACTCATTTCACTGTGGATAATGACACAATCTTACTAGTTTCCACCAGCATCTTCACAAGGTCTTCTGCTTTTATTCTTGGGTTGATATGCACATGTTGGAACAAAGCACGTTCATCTCTGAGCCACAGCACCCGTCTCTTTCCTGAGCGGGATGATGGCTGGACCTTCCCATCTTTGTACTTGCATATAATTGTTGTACAGATGAACAAGGCACCTTCAGGTATCTAGAAATTGCACCCAAGGATGAACCAGACTTGTGGAAGTCCACAATTCTCTTCCTGATATCTTGGCTGATTTACATGACTTTCCCATGATGTCACACACAGAAGCAGTGAGTTTCTGGTGTGTATTAAAATACATTCACAGGTGTCTCTAATTAACTCAGATGTTGCTAATAAACCTGTCAGTAGCTTCCAAACACATGACATCATCATATGGGCAGTCCCAAATTGTTTAAAGGCATAGTAATCCTAGTGTATGTAAACTTTTGGCTTTGCAGAAAGTAATAAAAATGCCTTAAAAATTATCTCTCTCTCAATATTCTGGCATTTGGCAATAATAAATAGTTTTGGTAATCCTATTTAACCTAAAACGGCTAAGGTTTATTCTGATTTCATTTCAGATAGTGAGAAAAACATGCATATGTGTCTTTTTATATAGTGTATGTAAACTTCTGGCTTTAACTGTACATTTGAATATCCATGATGGAAAAGTGACAGAATGACAAAATGCCTTTTTGCACCACTTTTGCATTATTTTTTAAATACATTAAAAAAGGTGACAAAAATCCTGTTTTATTTTTTTCCTTTGTCATTTTCTCTGATATTATTAAAAAAATCTAATGTAAAAATTTCATAAAAATAACGTTTTACGTATCTCAGAAAAAAGCCAAAAAAGTTTGTAGAATAACCGAGCTTGAAACAGCATTATACCATTCAAACTCGCACATACTGGATGGTAAACAACAAGGCCAGGAACTGGTTAGTGCAGGGGTGTCCAACTGCGGCCCTCCAGCTGTTGGGAAACTACAACTCCCATCATGCATTTGTATAATCTATAACAGTAAGCATGATGGGAGTTGTAGTTGCCCAACAGCTGGAGGGCCGCAGTTTGACACCCGTGGGTTAGTGGTTGAGATGATGCTTAATGATTTGGGTTTAGAAAACAGGACACTTGGGAAGCCTTGTCAATACCATTTAAAGACACCAAACTACTATGAATTTTCATAAGCTTTAATAGAAATTGACAACTCATCTTCTGCAGAAAACTGCTAAAATCTGTTATTGCACAGACCACTGCAGCCTTAGCAGAAGGTGACTAATACAAATGTGCAAAAAAGCATAAAGGACCTGATCTTCAGGATGTCATTTTGATTTATGAATTATTACCTTTAGCGGTTATTGGAAGTGTCCATCTTCTGCTCGCTGCAGGTAATCAGCTCGGGAGCAGGGGGTGGTATCATTTTCAAGTTAGAGTTATTGCTGCTGCATGAAAAATGATAAATTTGTCAGAACAGATAAAATAATTAGATTCTGTTGATAGCAGGCAACGTCACTCTGAACAAGAACTTTCACTGTTTAGTTGCTGTGATTGATGTTTGTCTTTAGTTATAGGCACACCGGGAACATGAATTAAATGGATTATGCAGATTGTCTACATTTTCAGCGTACTCATATTTCAGTATTTAAATCTGGTTGGAGGTAAAATAAAGTCCAATTTAAAAAAACATTACACGATGGAAGGGTGAATGAAATTTTAGCATGTGAAATGTGAAGTAAAGGGTAAGTAAGGGAAGGAAAAAGAAGAGATGTAAATGAGTGTATAGTGTAAGATGAATTATAGCTAGTATTATATGCCACAGCTGCTTTCACTGTTCTACTGGTTGACAACAGAAGCAGTTAGCTTGGTTGTTATAAAGGGGTATTATAACATCTATTTGCACCAGATTACTTTATATAGTTTAAGAAAAAGAGGACAAAGAATGCAAATCACCAGGGCAAACTCTGCAGACATTAAGCCATCTCCAATATGCAACTCTCGGATGTACTATAGATTGGAACTCAGGATCAGTACTTTATGATGAGTAATCAAATGTGTTCTCAAAGCCATAGAAATATATACATATACATTCCCAAGATAATGCCATTGAAACATTCCTCAGACCAAAACACTACCACCTCCAGCTTGTGTTCTTCCAGCAACGGCTGCAAAGTGTTTAATCTCTGACACTCCAACGTCCATCTGCTTGATGAAGCACAAAACATGATTCATTGGAGAAGGCATCACATTTGCCAATCAGTGGAGGTCAAAAATTCAGAAACTGCAGAAAAAATTGAAGCTTCTTCTGCCAATGCAAGCAGAGGTGCAGTGACCATCCATCTGCTTCAGAGCCCTATACACAGAAGGGTTCGCTGAATGTCTGGTAGCCCGCTGCTTCATCTTGGTAGTGAGCAGCACATCAATGGCAGGTGGTGCACCACAGATTCAAAATGTCTTTTTTGCAGTGGAGTAATTTGTTAACTCACAAAACACTTTCACCACAGCAGTATTTGAACAGTTCACAAACTGCACAGTTCTTATAAATAAAGCCACCCTTGGTTAAAAAGCCACCCTTTTTGCAACTCTAATAAACCGCCCTTTTTCCTATAACCACAATAAGAAGTTGCCCTTTTTCCTACAACCGCAATAAGGAGTATGTGTGCAGAAAGCCTATCGCACACCTAATACACCCACCAAGCCATGATACATGATATATGACTTCCCTCATGAGCCAAAAACCGCTGATTTTTAAAGTAGGAAGTGATCATAATAATGTGACTTTTTGTGTATATATATATATATATATATATATATATATAGATTAATTTATACTGCTGGCAACAAGCTCGAGTATTGTTAAATGAAGATAAGCAAGGGACGGTAAATGCCCTGGAGCAGGGGTCCACAACATTTTGCACCTTGTGAGCCACATTCAACTTTATGATTTCTTGGTTTCCCAAATTTAAAATTTCGCTTCTCCCTTTTTGAGTTTACTAAGGCTCTAGATTATCACTAATAGTTCTTCTTCCCCAGCCAGTGTCTTTCACCCAAAGCTATTACAGGATACACCTCCTTTTGCCCCCTAACTTAGCAATAAAGGCCCTAGAGTGAAAAGGTATGCTATTGTTTTGTCCATCCAGTTTCTAACCTGACTTGTTTTCTGACCTACTCTACATGCCACTATGCTCTTTGTCTTCTTGTGCTTGCTACTTTATTTTGGAATTGTCAGACTCATCTGGCGCCACGTCCAGATAAATGTATAGGAATAAATGGGTGGAAACCTGGGAATCCCTGAGGGTGCATTCACACAATACAGTTTTGTTACTTTATGGAGCAGTTTTGTTGTAGAACTGCACTGTAGTGAAGCTGTCTGTATTAACTACAAGTTCCTTTCAATTTCCTAAATTGCTTGGAAAGGTGTTGGAAGTCAGTAACTTACTATTGTAATTATAGCAACAAGATTCAAAGTACAATAATTGGTTACTGTCAGGAAACCCATGCCCACTCGAGGGTTGACGGCCCGATTTGGGGTGTATCGTGACGTTGTGCTCCCCCAGGGGTATGCAAGGTCAGCTAGATACGGTTTCACAGTTAACCCCTGTTCACACCTGCACAGGAAGACCCAGGGAGTGCGAGAGGATACCCCACTAACCCGCAATCCTGAACGGCTGGGAGAGATCTGTTTACCCACAGTGGTGAAACAGAACTCTTCCAACCCGGTAGACTGCCACAAGTTCCTCGTTAGTTATAAACCTAGTCCGTTACAGATCCATAACCAGGCCAGGAACATGCCCTGGGCAGTGATATATTCGAGATCAAGAATACAGACACATGAGTTTGGCTTGATTGGGACAACAGACCAGCTCAGGATCCAAGTTTATATATTTTTAATCGCCTTGTGAGCGCACTAGATAAACAATACATACATAGGAATAAAGCTATACATATACTGGTCAGAGGTGCAAATACAGATAGAATATGGGTACAAACATAAAAGCAGTAAGATATGTCGAGTTACCTTAAGTTAGCCTGGCATAGGACACACATGGGTGGTGTGAATGTGGCCTGCTGTCCTAGGTGGAGCTCCTGGCATGCTGGTGTATGTACCCCCATTCCAATAGAGACAACACTGGGCCGGGTGGGCCCTCACTTTTAAATGTATTGGGACATCCCACTTCACACCCCTGTCACACCCACAGGACGGGCTACAAGCTCTTCCCTTCCAGGACCATGCTATTCCTAGCTTCGGACACGAAACAGAATGTATCGTGGTAGGGCAATGCCACAGGTTCGTTCTCCTGATACCATCAGAATGGGGTGGATCCAAGCTATGACTGGGTACCGAACATTGTGTTTCTGCTCTGTTCCTGGTGCTAATTTCCCGTTTCTCCCTGCCCATTGGTTCTACAAATGAGGGAGTGAGCTATGCATGTGGGCACTTTCATATTTAAAAATATGAAGTTGGGGTGTGGCTGTGATGTACAGTTATACCATAAAGTGGGCATAACGCTGCAGTGCCTTAGTGGCTACGGACTATTATTGTGTCTTATTGGATGGCCTGATCCCCTGCTAGGATGGTGCCCAAATCTCAATGATGTCTCCCTGCAGGTGTGAAATTGCACACGCCGTGGTTCTTGAAGCAAACAGGCCTTTTCCTCCACGACATGTGGTGAGCAGTGGAGGAGCTTAGGTGAAGTTCTGAATCCTGCAATGTGACTGAGAGCGAATTTGGGTGAAGCTACAAGGACTGGGGGTGGATGACTTCTGTCATATTCCTCACAATTACTGCTGTAGGCCATAGCCTTTTCGACCGGCCCACAGTAGTAGCCAATCGTTCTCCGTCCCACCTCAGCTTTAAATTGTATGCGTGTCTCCAGGATGGACACACAGTTAAAAACATGCCACGATGCTCGGGGCCCACCAGGGGATTACCAGCACCCAGGTGGGCTATTACAAGCCAACAGCAGTATGTGTCGGTCCAGTGGCCCACCAGCGGACTTTCCAGACCTATTCTACACCAGTCTGACACTGCCACTGCCCTACAGGAATCTCATTGGAACCTCAACATCACTTTAGTTCTGATTATACTGCTAAATTAACATACATGCTTTTTAGATGTGTTGGATAGGAGGTTAGCATTTGCTGGTATTTTTTCCTTAGGGTGCTTTAATGCAGTGTGTTTTTGGTGCATTTTTGGATGCACCTTTTGTTCAGAAAGGCACAGCAATTAATGCTGTACATTTCTGCACAAAGAAACACATCCAGAAAGACATTAAAAAAAATGCACCAAAAATGCACCAGAAAAACACTCCGTGTGAAAGCAACCTTATGGCTCATCCCACGGCAAAGGAGAAATACTGGGTGGTTTATCCGATCGGTATTTGTCCTGTTTTAGTGCCATCCCCAAGGCCACCGAGGAACAGCTTTTCTCCCCTTCACATTGCGATGTTCATAAACCATCCAAAAACTGGACGGAAGAATGAACATTGACAATTTTTTTCGGGCGGGTGGTTTGAAAAACCAGTGCAGTGGGGAATGCTGCACGGGTTTTCCATAGCAGCCCGGTGTGTTTGTTTGTGGCTGGTTTTTCAGACGGTTTGCAAAACCGCAAACCATCTGAAAAAATGGCCGCTAACCGGTGCTGTGGGGATATGCCCTTAGGGCTTTGTCCAGGTGACAGATTCCCCTCAACTTTCTGACAAGGTTAAATAATTACAGCAGTGTATTCTCATAAGAGTGCTTTCACACGGATCATTTTTGATGCATTTTTGGATGCGTTTTTTTTTTTTGCAGCAAGGCACAGCAGTTAAAGCTGTACATTTCTGCGCAAAAAAACACATAAAAAAGGGACCAAAAATGCACCAAAAAAACGCTCCGTGTGAATGTACCCTAAATGGTGCTATTGCAGATGTACAAGGAGTTCAAGCGTAAAATATTTTTTTTCTAGGCAAAGATTGCCTGTAATGTTCTACAGACCTATGAAAGAAGTCTATTTAGGTTAAGAGGCTTTTATCTAAGGTACTATTAGAGACAGAAGAATCATGTAGGTATGAGGGCAATTTATATCAAGAAGACAAAAGTACACACACAAAAAGAAATAAAAAAGTAAATTGAAAATGTATTTCAACTAAATTGAAATAATAACTGCAATAAATAGAAATAATTGTCTCTGGAATATATTTTAACAAAAGTGTTTTCTTATAACGGACATTATACAACGAAGAAACATGAGATACAAACTAAACAGTTTCTAAACTTCTACAAATGAAAAACAAGTGTTTAAGGCTCTCTATATATTGCCATTGTGAACCTCTTGTTTTGGGGGTTCAAAAATACTTAAAAGGAACCTGTCAGGTGGTTTATGCTGCCCTATCTGAGAGAAGTATGAAATAAAGGGAGAGAAGCTGAGCTCTGTGATATATATTAGGTTATATGATAGAGGAGAGATGCTGAGTTCTGTGATATATAGGGTTATATGATAAAGGGAGAGAAGCTGAGCTAAGTGATATATAGAGTCATATGATAGAGGAGAGAAGCTGAGCTCTGTGATATGTAGGGTTATATGATAGAGGAGAGAAGCTGAGCTCTGTGATATATAGGGTTATATGATAGAGGGAGAGAAGCTGAGCCCTGTGTATATAGGTTTTTATGATAGAGGAGAGAAGCTGAGCTCTGTGATATATAGGGTTATATGAAAAGAGGAGAGAAACTGAGCTCTGTGATATTATAGGGGTTTTATGAAGAGGAGAGAAGCTGAGCTCTGTGATATATAGGGTTATATGATAGAGGAGAGAAGCTGAGCTCTGTGATATATAGGTTTGTATGATTTCAAGCAGGATTTGCGAGTAAAAAGCAGAGTAATTAGGAAAACAGACAGCAACATTACTGTTGATGTGATTGACAGTTTGCTCTGTACATACACTGATACAGGAAAACTGTCAAGGATTTTCTCTGCTTTTTATTTAGAAATCCTGCCCCAAATGACATAAACCTATATATCACAGAATTAAGCTTATCTCCCTTTATCACATCCTGCTCTAAGATAGGGTAACACAAACTACCTGACAGGTTTACTTTAACTTGAAGAATAGTGCAGCATTCAGCATTATTTTTGCTGTCAGATGACAAAAACCCTGAAGGAACGCTGATGGCCCCCATTATGTTATCATTCAGATACATTGTTCCACATAAACAGAATATATGATGCTAGAATGAACACAGCCTATTTTATCTAAAAAAGGATTATTTCTAAAAGACATGTTCGATTTTGCATGTGGTCACATGGAGTCATCTAAAGGCGCAGAACCATACTGTATGTACTGCAATAGGTAAATCACAATGGCAGTAGATTTATATTACATATTATATCACAGATTAAATATACAATTGTGTTTTCCTCAAAGGAACTGATCAGCCATGACCAGAAGTGACGAATAGCGCTCCAACTGTTTTGAGAGAATTTAATAAATAACACTGATGCACATAGTAAAACTGAAACTACGCGTTTCGTGTGTGGGAGCGCTGTCCTTCATTCCTGGTCATGGATGATCAATTCCTTTGAGGAAAACACATTTGTTTTCCGGTTTCTTGGAACTGAACAGTAGAAGAAAATGTAGCTCCAGCTTCATACACAGGCAGAAATATTCATGTAAAAGATGTCTTTTTATTAGAAAAATATATAAAAAAAATCATTCGGCTGGCCATATAACACAGCTAATACCGAGGTCCTAACTAAGGGTAATGGAGTTCATGGCTAACGCGTTTCGGACAAAGTCATTCCCTTACTCATAGCCTAGCATATACAACGCATTCTAACAGAACTCACCTGGGCGCGGTGCCGCTATTCTCTCTGCACAAGTTGGCAGAACTTCCGGTCGCCGAAGAACCCGTAAGTGATGTTTAGACATTCGCATTTGCCCAACAAAGTACCAAACTGGTGCTGGCAAAGTCAATACATGTGCACTCCTTACATATCTCCCGACTGGTTACAAAATAGTGAAACTATACATTTATAGTTTTAAGATACTTTTCTTTAGTGTTGTGCCTTCTATGCACAGCAAGTTTCATCTAATGAATCATGCAGAACTCAAGTTTTCATGCAAAATTAATTTCTATTATTCAACATTTCTGATGTATGCAACTTTCAACATTAACATTTTCAGTAGCAGTCTCCTCCTGTCCACACTGAGCTATGGCTGGACTTTTCTCTATTCATATACGCCAGCAGGTGGTGTTTATTTTCTATTAGCTTTACATACAGGCGAGCACCTGACAATCGAATATTAGCGACTTTTTTAGAAACACTCAATTCATCCGAAAACATTAATATTGGAAGTCGCATACATCATAAGTGTTGAATAAAATAAATAAATTTTGCATGAAAACTTGAATTCTGCATGATTCATATGCTGGCGATTAGATTATACTTATTGATATGGATTGTAATATCCTATCAGCCTAGCACTGGGGATGACTAATACCAAGTGTGCTGAGCAACTAATTTATTATAATTCTATGCACAACGGCAAAAGATGAGCAGATCATCATATTTAATATATATTCTACGTTTGGTCATACACAAGGAAGCACTTTTTCTCTTTTCTTCTTCATTCATATAGATTAGATACACAAAAAGATTCTAAAGGCCAGCTTATCTACCTATGGATATAACAGAACCCATACCAATGATAGGTTCCTTTTAAGAAAATGTCCACAATTATAGACTTATCCCTTTGGTAGGCATTTATGTAGTATAGCTGATAATAACCAGGTTTTGTGATCATTTTATGGTCACTTCATATTCAAAGCATGTAGGTATAGGATTCTCACTGTTTTCTGTCGGTTGTATTCATGCCTGGAGGTAGCAGGTGATTTTGGCATAAAGAAACTAAATTGCACATCGTAAGAGTCCTGTTCTGGATGATTACACATTGATATTAAGAGCTTATATACTGAAACACTAATCATCTCTATTCACTCTTTTCTAGAACTAGTTTTTCCTAGTGTTCTGGAAAGTAAAAGCTGTTCATGATTCCATAGGCAGAAGTTGGGAGTAGAAAATAGTACAATTTAGCATATAATGGTTTGATAGTAGAGGAAAGCAGCAACAAAGTTATATATTTTTTTTATAAAACTATACATATAACTTAAAGGGTATTTTCACACGGCATATTGCGCACAGCAATACGCTGGGTGTTTTAGAAGTACACACTGTCCAGTACGTACTTCTAAAACACTGACTGCTGGCTCCCATTCACTTTCACACTCCCTGGCACATAAGCCCATATTATGCACCGGGGAAAACGTCGGCCATTCATAGCTCTCAATGAGAGCTATGAATTGCCGTAATTGCAGGGCGTATTTCAGAGGTATTGAAGTGCAATTACGCTGTGTGAACATACCCTAAAATGAATTGACTGACAATACAAATAATTGTCTTATTTAGTGTATCATTCGGCTATTAACTCATTCTTTCAAAGACCAGAAATAAATATTTACTGTTCTCTAATATTGAGTCTCATAATGTAGTATAATTGCATAATGGAAGTCATTTGAGCTTAAAACAAGGAGCTTATATTATATTTAAACCTATGTATCAGTATTCAACAATGGTGGGGTCATGATGTTATCAAAGGAAGAGGAAACATTTAATTTATTATTATTATTATTATTTATTTTAGAGCGCCCTTTATTCCAAGGCGCTGTACATTTGAGGTGGGTACATAAATAACATTGGTCAAACAATTACAAAGTGACAATAAGTGACTAACAATTGGTACAGGGGGAGAGAGGGCCCTGCCCATGAGGGCTTACAGTCTACAGGGAACGAGGGAAGAGACAGAAGGTGAGGGGCAGACATGGTTGTGGGGTGGAGCAGTGCAACGGGGTTATTGTTGGTTATAGGCAATCTTAAAGAGATAGGTTTTCAGGTTACATTTGAGGCAGTTAAAGGAACCAATCAATGCTCGTTTATGACATAAATATCTGATGTAGGAATACCCCTTTAATATATAGTCTTTTCTTAGAAACTACTATTAATATCAGATTGATAAGGGTCCAAGGGCCAGTTGATTGCAAGGGCCACAATGTTCAGGTAAGCACTGTAGCCTTTTCCAGTGACAGCATACATTTTGTAGCATCTGTGTCTAGCACTATAGTTTACCACCCCTGGTCCCACTCAGGTGCAGGAAACTGAGGTACGTGCGTACCACATTCCCTAATTGGTGCGATGCTTAGGTCGTAGTTCACCACACAATATTTGTCTTACTTATCCATTAAATATACCAAATGTAAACTCAGAGTAATGCATCCTCCCTGTAATGGCAGCTCCCAGTATGTCCTTACAAAGGTAAAGATATGCTGGAAGTCATTGCTTCACAGATTAGAATTGCTGCAAACTTTAAGGCTATGTTCACACGGCTTATTGCCGACGTAATTACGGGGACGGATTTCGCCACGCAATTACGCCGGCAGCCGTGCAGCGGGGGCGGGGGGCCGGCAGCACGCCGGCTCCATAGACACTCATTATTCACGGCGCGTACACGCCGTAAATAATGTGCATGTCACACTCTCCCCGCCTGGCGGATTCGGCGAGCGAGGTGAGGAGACGGAATCCATAGTCCTCTATGAGAACTGTGGATTACCGTAATGACTGGGACGGATTCCAGCCGTACTGCAGCGCAAATCCGGCGCGCAGTACGGCTAGAATCAGTCTCAGAATAAGCCGTGTGAACAGCCCCTAAGGCCATGTTCACACGGCTTAAAATGGGCCGTATTTCGGTCCGTAATTACGCGCCGAAGTGCGCCAATTACGGGCCGAAAACGGCCCCTTCATTACGGTAATTCACAGTTCTCATAATTGACATGACACTTTTTAGCGGCGTATACGCGCCGCTAGCAGTGATTTTCTATGGGTCGGCGAAGTGCCGGCCCTCCGCTCACTCCCCCGCGCCCGCCCCGCCCCCGTCCACACGGCGTTATTGCGGGGCGTAATTATGTCCCGCAATTAAGCCGTGTGAACATGGCCTAAGAGTGAACAAAGGATCCATGCAACATAGTGAGAGGCAGAATACACAGTGACACTCAGTGACTCACATATGCCAACTTCTTTGTAGTTGTTCCTTTTCGTCTCCATCTGGTCCTGGCAAAAGTGACTTCTTTCAGCTATGTCTCACCCCTGCAGAATTTGGCATTCAGAAATTTTTGGCTCTTCACTTTTGCGCTAAGACAAACGTCTGACACTGCGCCTCCTAAAAAGACAGGTTGACCAACAGTGTCTCCTGAACATAATATAACAAGCTGTGCTCCTGAAATAATTTATCACACACATGGAGCCCCCTGAAAATAATTACATCGCACACTATGCCCCCTGAAATTATTACACACTATGTCCCCCTGAAATTAATTATTTTACACACTATGCTCCACTGAAAACAGGAGTGAAAACAAGAAGTACTGAAGGCTGAGGAGGGAGCTAAGAATTCCCTTGCACCCATCAGTATATGATTATTAAGTTGTATGTGTATCCGTAAGACAAATTTAAAATTAAATTCTAGGGAACTGGGTCAGGATCCTGCCTCTTCCTAGTTCCTCTGAACCAGTTGTTATTTTAACAAGTTTGGGGAAATAGTAGAAAACTAGTTAATGTTGTTATACATGGTGGTCTAAGAAAGTGAGGGAGTAAATGTAAAGAGCCATGGTAGTCTAGGGCCATTAAGGGGCTACTCTCCAAATCTTTCATCACCCCAGGCAGTGTAGATGTGAATGTATGGCTTCCTAATGAGTGGAGAGCTTAATGTATAACTTGCGGTTTAGGGCAGTAAAGGAGTTAAAGGGTTATTCCCATTTCATTGATTAGCTTCAATCATGTAGGCAAAGGTGAATAAAGACTATTACCAAATACATTGCTGTTCTGATTGTGCTTCTTTTCAGAGCTAGATTAGATATTATCTTCTAATTGTGTACACAAGCTTAATTAGGTTACTGACCCCCTCTCTCTGCTCTAACAGCAATGATGTCAACCCCTGCTGTTTGTTTTAGAAACCTTCATTACTAATGTACCTTTAACAGGGTCAGCTAGGAAGAGAAGAGCGAATATGCCAAAGATACTGTAGACCAACCCATAGCTAA